>MU747980.1:0-42656 GCA_026770625.1 Nicotiana glauca
TAACCCTAAAGTAGTGTCTCTTGCCTCCTTAGGTCAAATCTATGTCAAAAATATGTCCCTTTCTTCAAAAATACCGTTTTTCCATGTATATATACCAAGTAGGGTCGGGTCCAAACACTTATACCTTTTCCTACGTGAAAAAGGACAAGTTTTAGGCCTGGATGGCCGCGGTTCTACCGCGGTCGCGGTCAAACCGCGGCCAAACACCCTCTCAGCTTCTTCATTCGTCCGCGAATGCCTTCTGCCGCGGTTCTGCCGCGGTCGCGGTGAAACCGCGGTGTTTTAGCCTGTTTCGTTTAGAATTTGGAAAAACGCAAAACATGAAAGTTGTAGCCCTTTGAGTTACCTTTCCAACCATATATTATAGAGCCAAAATGGAGGTCTGAGCAAAAAGTTATATCCAATTTACTAGACCATGCACAATATACCTCATCGGGTCTTCGTTTGTTCTCAACTATCAAATTTGACCCCCGAACACGAGCTCGGCTTAATTCCTTGAGCTTTTACTCAGACTTCAAATCTTCAAATCATTTAAATTCATTCCATAATATCTATATAGCTCGAAATCACACCTACAAGGCATAAAATACACCGTTAGCGCAAAACACTAGCGATTAAAGCGCAAACTCAACTAAAGTGCAGTAAATTAGAGTGTAATAATCGACTAAAATACGTAATTATAGCCTATCATCAGTGTCCATGATCATTGTGAAATTCACACCAATGATCAGGGTTTCGTCTGTTCGGATTTGATCTCATCTCCTTTGGCCATCGTACCTTATCTCCCATGCTTCTTAAAATAGCTACGAGTTCAGAGGTGCTTACGTTGAAATTGTAACCATCGAACCTTGATTATAGACTTCCATCATCGTCTCGTGACCCGTGTGTGTTCCGATCGTTCCCAAATCTTGAAGTCAAGCCCGATTCTCAATTCCTCAATCTATGATCGTACCTCTGACTATCTTGCTTTGATCGTGAGTCTCTTCCTGCGGGTCCCATATATGGCTCGTACCTATTCTTACCAGATCTTTTTCATTTTCTACACGCCTTGAGATTACTTTTCTTCTTTTTTATGTCATAAAATTATATCTTCTTCAATCCTCATCTTTGTACTGTATCTGTTTTAGACATCATTCCACGTTGTTGCTTGGAATTCTCGAAGGCTTTCCTTGAGTCGCCTCATAGCTTCTGAACTCTTCTCATTCAAATTGCTGGTGAAGGCTATGGCTGCCTAACTCGTGGCAATGTCATTCTTTCCCGTTGAAATCTGTCCATGAATTCTCTAAGCAACTCCGAATCTCCTTGCTTGATTTTGAAGATGTCTTCCATTCTCTTTTCAACTTTTTGAGTCCCCAAGTGTGCTTTGATAGATGAATCTGCAAGCTCAGCAAAAGAATTTATAGAATTTTCAGGTAAAAGAGAATACCATGTTAGTGCTCCTTTAGTGAGCGTTTCACCAAATTTTTTGACCAGGACTGACTCAATCTCCTGCTTAGTCAAATCATTGCCATTGAAACCTGTTGTAAATGCAGTAATGTGATCTCGTGGGTCTGTTTTCCCATCATACTTTGGAATATCAGGCATCTTGAACTTCTTTAGAATTGGGAGAGGGGCGGCACTTGGCTTTCAGGGTTGTTGAGAATACTTATCCATATCTATCCCCTTGATCACGGGCGGTACTCCGGGTATTTGCTCTATGCGGTCACTTTGCTCCTTGTGGTGTTTCTGCAATGTTAGTACTAGATTTTGTAAATCAGAATTAACTGGATTACCTGGGTCTCCCTCTTGTATTTCGCTGGGGGTTCCACCGCTACCTGAATTAACCAGTCCGGAACGAGGATTCTCCAAAGTATTGTTATTTGGAGTAGGTGTGGGTAGAGCAGCAGGTAATTGACTAACAAAAGCTTGTAAAGCCTTGTTGACCTGAGTAGCGATAAGTTTTTGTAAAGCTTCATCCATATCTTCAACATTCTCAAATTGAACTTGTCCATCTGTGTGAGATCCTTCAGGAGTTTCTTCTCGAGATCGTCGTGGTGAACCTTGTGGAGAAGGAACTAATGCATTATTGTCTCGCAGATCTCCCTGAAGTTGTTGGTTTGTTTAATTTTCTTGGTTTCCTTGGGTGTTGTCATTGTTGTTTGACATCGTTGATGCAACAAAGAAAATCAAGCTAAGATATAACTGATTATCAGATTCCCGGTAATGGAACCAATTTGTTTGACCAAAAAAATAGAATTTTAGTCAAAGCTAGAATTTAGAAGAACATGGGTACTGATAATCGAAGAAATGTAAAGAATAGAAGTAATTAGGGAGAGCAAAATGATAATTGAAAGAACTAAATGAATAAAAGTATTATTCTCCAATATTTTATGTGTACAATTGATCGTATATCTCCCTTTTTATAGCTTCTTTTGAAGATATTTGTTTACTCTAATTATAATGAGGCTATTATGAGACATTAAATGTATTAAATGCACCGTTACACAATCATTACATAGGGAATATCTTCTCTAACGTATTTAGTACTTATTGTTCTTTAAATGTTGCATCTGCACTCCTTTCTATAGCCAGATTCATTCGTTTTGATTCTTGAATATAAATGGCTTAAATAGGTGCAGGCGCTGTGTTACTTAACTGATGTCCCGTGCCTCTCCATCTTTCTTTGCACGTATTTATTGCAATCCCTGTCTCGTGACTAATCATAACTCTTTGACCGTTTGACCAATCTATATATCTTGACACGTCATCTTTATATATATAAATAAAATTTCCCCAATACAGGATTTTAGTCCAACAACATCTCACAATAATTTAATTAGTTAAGTTTGCAGTTTTTTTTCCTTTCTATTTGAGTCTTTTAAAGGAATGCTGTGTAATTATTATGCATGTTTATGAAGAAAAAAACACACGTTACATGGAACTAATTTGAAAAAAAATAAAATAAACATTACTCTGAAATTAATTTGAAATCTAATTCGAGATGAAATAAACATAAGGAAATCTTGCATGAAGAAAAAATATCCATTCAATTTATTAAAATGTGGTCATGAGGAGCTCCGAGTAATTAATTTACATTGAATTATAACCTTTTTGGGGGGGCAATTCAATGAATCATAACTTTATGATGTTTTAATTCGGTTCGTATTTTTTTTTAAAATTTTTTAAGTTATACCGGCGATGATAAATGGATTAAGTAATTGAAATACCTTCCTGCTAGCCTCTCTCATCAACTATTTTTCCCAAGGTAGTTTGTGACTTGTGAGTAAATGGCTGGAGATTATGAAATTTAATAATTTTACTAATTGCTGCTTCAACAAGAATTTTCTTTTAATTTGAGTATATTAAAGATGGTCTTAAGAAAATAGCCCAAATGTAAGTAAGAGGTTTCTTTGAACTGACTAGTCACACCTACCCACTTAACCGACCTTACATCTCCTCCTTTAAGCTCTCAGCATCCACATTTTTCCATAGGGAAAAAAAGGGAGAATATGATGAGAAAATGTGAAATTAATATGGTGGGGCATGAAATTAAAGTGGAAATTTCTATGAATATGACTATATTTTCAACAAGACCTTCAAATCTTTTTAATATTTCGGCTAAGAAAATGATTGAAAGAATGAGAAAGCACTACCACACTTTCTTTGTTGTTACAGCTCTTCAACTTTTTCCAACTACACAAAGGCAATGATGAGACTACTAAGTGGTGAAATATCATTTGATGGATCCAGACTTTGAAGTTTATGAATTTTATAACGATCTCAAATTAGCAATTGGTGTCACGATTAAATATTTATAAATATTTAATAAATATTTTGGTACATATACACAGGGGCGTAGCTATGTAGGCATAAGGATGGTCAATTGACCACCATTAGTCGAAAAGTTATATTACGTATAAGGTAAAATATTACTTGTTAAAATTAAACTTTGAACACCCTTATTAAATTTTCTGACATCGCCATTTACAAAAACTACTAAGTAAATTCCCGAGAACCCTCACGTTGCCTTTTAAATCCGCCACCACCACTGCTACATACAATTCCAAATGATTATATGAATTTCAAGAACTGAAAGCTCATGATTGTGAGAGTCCATTATTTGACTACTCATGAATCATGATAGGAAAATGTCAAAAGTATCATTGTGATATAGATGTCTTAACCTCTTTGTCAAACTCACTTCAATAGGAATTGAGTTCTTTTTCCTTTGAACGCAGCAAAATTAGACGAAGGTATAATATGGTATTAATAAACATATTATATTGACTTCGTATATCACCTTTGAATTATAGAAAAAAATATGTTTGACAAATAACAAGTTACTAGTTTTAGTGTATGCGTATTACGTGTGTTTCCTGTTTTAATGAGTAATATTTTGTAAGAAAATTATATATGGTTTTTTAAATTATGTCTGAGTTATAAAATAAAGTATAAGCTTTTGAAATTGATAACTATTGGTCCTCTATAATTAATACAATAAAAGAAAAAACTTTGTTGTCCTCAAACATTTTTCAATATATTCACCTTAATTATGTTCCAATTTTATAGTTTTGTCATTTTAAGTTCATGAGTTATCATGTTTTTTATTAGTTTCAATAAGAATGCATAGCTATTGAAGATTTAAGACTACTTTTTTTTTAAATTATTCTCATGTTCATTCGAGAGACAAAAATAAGGTATAGCCTTTTATCCGATTCTTTAAAATTTTATCGAATAACATATTTTAAAAATATGATTGTTCTCAATTTATCTCAATTCAAATGTTTCAATATTATCCGTGTAGTGAGGTTTTAATTGTTAAATACGAAAGAAGAAAAAAATTATGATTTATATAACTCTATCGAAACGTGAGTGGGCATTAAAACATAAGTTATAGGACGAACTAATTATTATAAGAACTTATTGAATTCACTAAGTGTTATATTAATTTAGATATTTTTTTATATATAATTTATTTGAAAGTCCTAAATATTTGAATTTTCTACATAATTTAAATAAAAAAAATTAATAAGCAAATTTTAATTAATTTTTAAGGTCTTAAATATTAGTAAATTATTTATATTACATTTTTATTCAATATAAAATTTATTTTTTAAAGGATAAAAATTTAATTATATTTGGTATAGAGGTTTCATGCTTTTATTATATAAATTTAGGCTTGTACTATTTGATATGATTATATAAGGCATCAAATAATCATTTTGGGTGCTTAATTGAACATGGATTAAATATTGTGTTTGACTAAAATAAAAATATTTAAAATGCATGTTTGATTATTTCGTGTTAAAACAATTTTACTTCAGACGTTATTGTAATAAATACTTTCAATTTAATAAGTGATTGTTCCATATTTTAAGTTTTTTGGGTGACAATCAATTGAAGTCACCATATAAGAACGTTCTCATCAGAAAGGATTTATGTTCAATTTTTCAATTAGTATAACTTATATAAAGTAAAATATTATTGATTTAAATTCCTAAATATTAGGATTTCTTACCTAGTTTAATAAGGAAAGTTTTAATATGCAAAAATTTAATTGATATCAAATCCTAAATATTAGAAAAATAACTTAAATTACAATTTTGTTCACTGTTTTTGAAGGGTAAAAAAGGTAAACAACATTTCGTTAAGGATTTTCGTGCTTTTAATATAGTAATAATAATAATAATAATTGATTGACAACAAAGACGAAATATTGTATTACTAATTTTGATATAACTTATACAAAAATTTAGATATTATTTATACGAGATAGAATGTCAAATAAAACTATATGTATTAACAGTACATGAATAAAATAACTAACTAAAATAATTCATGTATTATTGTTCAGTGGATAACAATTCTTGTACATATTGTTAATAGGCGATGATGGCTTGTGCCAGCACAGCCCAACGTGATTTAATTCTGCGTGTTATCTAATTGTAAATATAATATAATATAAATTAATGATGTAAGTATGGATTGAAGATTTAACTTTGCGTGTTATCTAATTTTAAATATAATATAAATTAATGACGTAAGTATGGATTGAAATTGATCATTGTTAGAATTGGATGCGGATTTTATTTGACTTGCATGAAATGCATGGCTGTAGTTACTTTTATGCCTATCATAGAGTTTTCTGGATTTGGGTGCTTTTATCAGAAGCATTTTTGATCCTACACAGAGGATGAAGAATCTGGCAGAAGTGAGTTTTTTACTTCATTTTTACCTTTGCAATAGCTCTAATTCTTTCATTTGGTGAATAAACAAAATATTTCATACTAAGTGATACACACTTAATTTACATACATTTTGAACAAAATATACATTGTTTGTGTTCAGGAGAACATCACATTAAGGGATACTTAAAGTGCCACAATAGTTACAACATGTATGATATAACTATTTACATATGTTGTTTTTGGTCTTCTTTCTGATCCTTTTTCTTCATCAAAAATATCTACAAACAAATAAATATGTTGTAAATTAGAAGGTTATGGCAAAACATCTCTCAACCAATGTGGGGCTAACACCTTGCAATTAGAAAACATTAATAAAGTTGTATGGGATCAAATTTGGCCCTATACATCTCTACTCCGAAGGGTACGGCTCGGACACAAGGACGAAGGCAACGTCAATCACTACTTGGCGTCCTCGCTAGGAGGACGTCGACTACTTTGTGTATTTTTATTATTATTATTCCAAGGAAGGTCTTTCCCTATATAAAGGAGATCTTTCCATTGTAATAGGGCATCAGTGTTATTCTTGAATAATACAACTCTCTCATTTTCTCCTACTCTCTATCTATCTCTATCTCCAATGAACATTTTCTCTTGAGTTTATAATATCATCTTACAATATTAGATCTATAACAATAACATCATTCTTACATCTCTGGGTCTATTATATTTGATTACGATTTACCCTTTCATATTTTTTGATTATTTTCTAGCTTACAAAGTATATTCTTAACTTTTGAGTCAAACAATTTGGCGCCGTCTATGGTGATTTCGAGAATCAAAATTATAGTATCTACCTAGAGATTAACCAACTACCTTTTTCTACACCACACGAAAACAAAATATGGCCGAAAACAACAATAGATCGAAAGCTATAGTGGATGTCACAGCCAATCTTCTTGGTCCTCTCAACGAGGCCAGTGACGATGTCATCACAAATGAAACCCCCAGCATCACACTAGGTGCAGAGATCTCATCTTCCCCATCTGAAGATCTGACGATCTTGCACGAAAAGGGAGCTTCCACGTTTGCTGCTAAAAAAGCACCCTCGGTGGTTAAAAATCTACTAGAAGAGTGGCTAACAAGCACCCTAAGTGGCTTGGTTGAGAAATCACCACAAGGCAACATCAGGCATGTACCGACAATAAACATCACCTCTTCCATGGGCGAACCTGAGGTTACAAAAGTAAATAACCAACCCATCGAGGCACAGATCAGCGATGGTACGCTAACAGCTATCCTAAAGAAGATGGAAGAAATGAAGAATGAAAACAAGGCACTTCGCGACCAAATGAAGGAACACCAGGAGAGGGTCGACAAGATCCCCGGAGCTCCCAAGTTGCTACCAAAACGCGACATGGGAAGGTTCGTAGAACAACCATATACTGAAGAAGTTGCCCCTTATCCTATCCCGAAGACCTTCAAGATGCCTCCCTACTTAAGAGTGTACGATGGAACCACCGATCCCGAGGACCATCTGATCTATTACGTCACTGCTGTGAAGGGCAACGACCTATCAAAGAATAGGTACCGTCGGTGATGCTGAAACAGTTTGGCGAGACGTTGACAGAAGGGACCTTGACATGGTACTCTCAGTTACCAGCTAAGGCAATATCAACATTCGATGAAATGGCGGATAAGTTCTTCACCGCCCATGCGGGTGCGAAGAAAGCGGAAGCAAGGGTCAACGACATCTTCGCCATCAGACAAACCACAGGAAAAGGGCTCAGGGACTTCCTAGCCAGGTTTAACAGAGTAAGGATGAGTCTGCCAAATGTATCGGAAGGTATGGAGGTCGCCGCTTTCCAGAACGAGCTAAGCAGGGACGGTTCGAGGGCGACCAAGAAGCTGCTGAGTCGCCTCATGAAATATCCCCCACCACATGGGAGGAAATCCACAACGCCTATTGCGTCGAGGTACGAGCGGACGAGGATGATCTCAATGGGCCAACTCAACGGCTAACGGCGATACACTCAGAAACAAGGAGAGATCGACGCAACGAAGGACGACGAGAACAAGTCCCACGCCCCAATAGAGACCGACATCAGCCATACACCAGATCCTCCCATCCGCCACCCAGACATATGGACGCATTATAGCAACACGTCGCCCCACTCCGAAACGAAAGAGGTACGCCTCCCTTATTATCCGTACATGACTTTTGCGTGTCTCCTTCAGAAATAGTATACGTACTCGAGAAACTAGGCACCAAGGTGCAGTGGCCGCAAAAGATGAAATCGGACCCTGCCACAAGGAAATTAAACGTCTTATGTGAGTTCCATCAGGAACGGGGACACAAGACCGAAGATTGCATAGGTCTACGGCAAGAAGTGGTCAGAATGCTGAACCAGGGATACCTGAGGGAAATACTCAGCGACAAAGGAAAAATCAATTTTGCACGCGGACGGGTACAACCCCGCGGGCTGCCAAAGCCACCTTCCCTAACACGAACGATAAACATGATCGTCGGAGGCAGAGACGACTCAGTGATCAATCACGTCAAATTCGCCAACACACACTGATTGAAGCGGACCATTGCCCATGAACGGTATGACGACTTCGAAAATAGTATCACCTTCGATAAGTCTGATGCTGACAGTTTGTCTTTCCCTCACTATGATGCTTTAGTTATTACTTTGCGTATCGCTGATACGGATGTTAAAAGAGTCATGATCGACGACGGAAGTGGCACCTGTATTATCCACCCAAGGGTCCTTGCACAAATGGGACTCGAGGATAGGGTAATACCGCGCTGCATAACACTAACTGGTTTTAACAATGCAGTGGAACGGACATCCGGAGAAATAATACTGCCCGTCTTAGTGGGAGGAGTCACGCTGGAAACAACTTTCCACGTGATGAACCAAGAAACGGCGTACAACGTCATCATAGGATGCCCGTGGATACACGCCATGCGAGCAGTTCCTTCAAGCCTTTACCAAGTGATCAAATTCCCTACCCCATGGGGAGTATTCAGCATTAGGGGAGAACCACACACCGCCCAGGAATGCTCCAAAATAGCGCAAGATTGCGCCCACACCCAACAACTGAAGAGGGCGAGTGTGGAGGCATAGCAATTAGCCTTGTCGGGGACTAAAGTCGACCCGACAGCGGACGCCATTAGAGATCCTGACGTCATGGAAGCCTGTAAAGCAACGGTCGAAGATCTCGACCCAGTCCAATTGGATGACACCGACCCAGCAAAGAAATCCTACATCGGCCACGGCCTCGCCAACCCAAGTAAGTATCGTGCATTCCTAACTAACCATGCAGATCTATTTGCTTTCTCCCATTCAGATATGTCGGGGATTCCGCGAGACATATCCACCCACAAGCTGAACGTCAATCCATTACATCCGCCCGTGCGACAAATAAGAAGGAAATTCAATGCCGCAATCAATGAAGTGGTCAGAGAGAAAGTAGACAAACTACTTGCCAATGGATCCATTAGGGAATCAAAGTACCCCCAATGGGTCGCCAATGTCGTCATGGTCAAAAAGAAAAATGGGAAATGGAGAATATGCATAGATTTCACTGATCTGAACAAAGCGTGCCCGAAGGATTCATTCCCATTACCTCACATAGACCAATTGATCGACGCCACCACAGGACATGAGCTGTTGAGCTTCCTAGATGCCTACTCCGGCTACAATCAAATCATGATGGCCGAAGAGGATCAGGAGAAGAAGACTTTCATCACCCATCAANGCTGGTGAAGTCGATAAGAAAAGAGGATCACATCGACCACCTGAAGGAAGCCTTCGGGATATTGAGGAGATACGGGATGAAACTGAACCCCGAGAAATGCGCCTTCGGTGTAGCCTCAAGGAAATTCTTAGGATTTCTCGTATCACAACAAGGTATCGAGGTCAACCCACGTCAGATCAAGGCGATAGACGTAATACCTGAAATGATGAACAGCAAAAAACAAGTGCAAAAGCTGACAGGGTGAATAACCGCCCTACCTAGATTCATCTCGCGATCCTCCGACAGATGCCACAAATTTTTTAACGTACTGAGAAAGGACAATGGGTTACAGTGGAATGAGGAATGTGTCGAAACCTTGAGAAAACTGAAATTGTACCTATCTTCGCCACCACTGCTGGCCAAAGCAAATCCGAGCGAGCCCCTGCTGGTGTATTTGGCCGTATTCGAGGTCGTTGTCAGTGCAGTATTTGTTTGTGAGACCAAAGGTATGTAATCCCCTATTTACTATATTAGCAAAACCTTAGTGGACGCCGAAACACGGTATCCACACCTTGAAAAATTAGCTCTAGCGTTGGTCATAGCTTCACGGAAGCTCGGACCCTATTTTCAATGCCACCCCATAAAAGTAGTGACAACCTTCCCCTTGAGAAGCATCCTACATAAGCCTGAGTTATCAGGCAGGCTCACCAAATGGGCCATAGAGCTCAACGAGCACGATATGTCGTATCTCCTGAGAACCGCCATTAAGCCGCAAGTACTCACCGACTTCGTAGCCGACTTCAGCGCAGAGATACTACCAAAGGTGGAACAAGAGACACATCGTGCCCCCTCCAACACCGACTTATGGGCTCTTTACACTGACGGCAGCGCGAATGCCTCGGGATCGGGACTGGGACTCGTTCTCGAGGTCCCCACGGGCGAAAGAATTCGCCAGTCCATACGATGTCCCGAGATGACTAACAATGAGGCTGAGTACGAGGCTGTTATTGCAGGTATAAAACTAGCCATCAAGTATGGAGCTCGACGACTCGTTCTCCATTGCGACTCCCAACTCGTGGTGAACCAAGTCACTAGAACTTACCAAATCAAGGAGCAGAGATTGCAAAAGTACCAGTCAGAAATCCGCAGATTAATGACTGAGCTCGACGAGTGCCGCTTCGAACAGGTTCCGAGGGCGCGGAACGCTGAGGCAGACGGCCTAGAAAAATTGGATGCAGCCACTAAGAACTTCGATAAAAAAAAAGTGTGATCTCCTTCATTCAGCCATTAATCATACTGAGGTACTCTCCTTAAATTTGACTTGGGACTGGCGCAACCAGTTTGTGTCCCATTTGCAGGATGGAACACTCCCACCTAACAAAAAAGAAGCCAAGAAGCTCCGCGTATAGACCGCCCGGTACTGCCTTATAAACCACGAGCTCTACAAAAGGACTTTTGGCGGACCCCTGGCCAAGTGCCTAGGGCCGCACCAAACTACGCCAATACTCGAAGAAGTACACAAAGGTCACTGCAGTGCCCACACAGGCAACCGCGCCCTCGTGCACTGCTTAATACGGGCCGACTACTATTGGCCAACTATGAAAAAAGACGCGGCAAAGTATGTCCGTCGATGCGAACAATGCCAAAAGTATTACCCCATGATGCACCAACTAGGAGAGCCTCTCCACTCAGTCACTTCCCCATGGCCTTTCATCAAATGAGGAATGGACATAGTCGGTCCGCTACCAGTAGGACGAGAGAAAGTACGATTTCTATTAGTTTTAACTGACTATCTTTTCAAGTGGGTAGAAGCAGGTGCATACGCCCAAATACGCGAATTAGGAAGTCATCGCTTTCATATGGAAAAATATCATCTGCCGCTTCGGCATCCCCAAAGAAATCACCTGCGATAACGGACGACAGTTCATCGGCCAGAAGATAACAGAGTTCTTCAACAAATGGCATATTAAGCGCATACTCTCCATGCTATACCACCCCTCCGCCAATGGCCAAGTAGAGTCGTCCAACAAAATGATACTAAACATACTGAAGAAGAAGCTTGAGGACGTCAAAGGGCTATGGCCTGAGCTACTACCGGAAGTGCTATGGGCACACCGGACCACGCCCAAATCCTCCACAGGAGAAACACCATACTCACTGGTCTATGGAACCGATGCGGTTATACCAGTCAAAGTCAATGAACCAAGCTTGAGGTATTCGCATACAAGCGGAGCAGAGAACGACATGAACAGACTTCAAGACCTCGATGAGGCTAGGAAAGAAGAGAAATGGCCCACATAAGAATGGTGACCCAGAAACAACAAGTCGAAAGGTACTGCAACAAAAGGGCCAAACGACCACTCAAAGTGGGTGACTACGTCATCAAAGCCAAAACGTTGGCGTCAAAAGACCCAAGCAAAGTAAAGCTGGGCACCAACTGGGATGGACCATACAAAATCACAGCAGCAGCAAATAAAAGGGCATTTCAATTAGAGACAATGGAAGGAAAAATGCTCTAAAACAATTGGAACATCGCTACCTCAAGTATTTCCATTTCTGAAAGGCGCCCCCCGAGTCGCACTCTTTTTCCCTTACCCGAGTTTTGTCCCAATTGGGTTTTCACGGGGAGGTTTTTAACGAGGTGGCAGAGGGGACACCTGGGGATACTTACAAAACAAGTTTATCACACCAGCCACTCCATACGCCCTCCTGACTGGCATGACAAAGGGACTGGACTAGTATGATCTCCAATGTATGAACGGCTACGGCCATCTCCAATGTATGAATGGCTGCAGCCATCTCCAATGTATGAACGGCTACGGCCATCTCCAATGTATGAACGGCTACGACCATCTCCAATGTATGAACGGCTATGGCCATCTCCAATGTATGAACGGCTATGACCATCTCCAATGTATGAACGGCTATGGCCATCTCCAATGTATGAACGACTACGGCCATCTCAAATGTATGAACGGCTACGGCCATCTCCAATTTATAAACGGTTACGGCCATCTCAAATGTATGAACGACTAAGGCCATCTCCAAATCTCCAATGTACGAATAGCTAAGGCCATCCCCAACGTGTAAATGGCTAAGGCCATCGTCGTTAATAAGTCGACCCAGCTCGACTACGACAAACAAAGTAACTCGATGACAGTCGAATTCACGTACATGGCCAAGGCCATCCTCAACGTGTAAATGGCTAAGGCCACCGTCGTCAATAAGTCAACCCAGCTCGACTACGACAAACAAAGTAACTCGATGATAGTCGAAGTCACATACATGGCCAAGGCCATCCCCAACGTGTAAATGGCTAAGGCCACCGTCATCAATAAGTTGACCCAGCTCGACTACGACAAACAAAGTAACTCGACGACAGTCGAAGTCATGTATATGGACAAGGCCATCCCCAACGTGTAAATGGCTAAGGCCACCATCGTCAATAAGTCGACCCAGCTCGACTACTACAAACAAAGTAACTCAACGACAATCTAAGTCACATGCATGGCCAAGTCCATCCCCAACGTGTAAATGGATAAGGCCACCGTCGTCAATAAGTCGACCCAGCTCAACTACGACAGACAAATTAACTCGATGACAGTCGAAGTCACGTACATGGCCAAGGCCATCTCCAATGTGTAAATGGCTAAGGCCACCATCGTCAATAAGCCGACCCAGCTCAACTACGACAAACGAAGTATCTCTACGACAATCAAAGTTACGTATACGACCAAGGCCGCCCCCAAACATACAAAAGGCTAAAGCCATCGTTGTCAGTAAGTCGATCCAATTCGACTACGACAAACAAGCAACTCGACGACAGTTAAAGTTACATACATGGCTAAAGCTATCGACAATATTACGGCTAAGGCCGCCGCCATCAACGGTCGCCAACCCTATTCGATTACGGCACAAGGCACGTAAGTAGCAGACAAAGCAACGCCACTATTAATTAGAGCCGCTTCCTATCGGCGGATAACACAAGCAACGTTCGGGAAGCACACTAAAGAACCTTAGAAACAAGCAAGCATCCACTCTGTGGAGATGAGATACCAAAAATAAAAGATACAAAAAGAAGAGAGTAACAGCAAAAGTATAACTTCCATTATCGTCAAAAAAATACATGTACAACAGGACCCATTTACATCTCCAAAAACAGCAAAACAAAGTGAGTACAAGTCCTAAGGTGCTCCGCCATCCCGTTCACCACCCCTCGCCAGCCCGTCATTCCATTCGCCGCCCCCGGCCTGATAAGTTGCTGAGATCCAGGACCCGGAGCCTAGACGGTTAAGGTCTTCGGAAGCATAGCTTGCCCTATCTGGGGAATTGAAACTATACCCGCAAGCTTCACGGGCGACCTGAGCTATACACCGCTGATCCTGAACCTCCGCCTCAGTAGCTCAGGCCGCAGCTAAGAATTCCTCGAACACGATAAGCTTAGCTTCGGCGTACACCCACATCTCCCGCGCTTCGCCATGCACACCCTCATCGGGCCTGGACGCAACAGTCTGCTTAAGTGCCTCAACTTCAACCGCCTTGGCATTAAGCTCGGCGGTCAAGGCAGCGACCTTGGCTAGCAAATTAGCAGCTTCCGCCGCTACCCCACGAACAACCTCCAGTTCATCTTCCTTTGACTGGAGGCGAGTCTCCAGTTTAATATTTCGAGCCAAAGCGGCCATCAGCTAGTCATCAACTTGCTCCAGCTCAACTACCCTTCTCCTCAGCTGGGCCTCCGACTGCTCTAAGCCCTCACGAAAAACCCGAAATTGCGGGTCCTGTTTGAGTAGGTCCGCCAGCGCTTGATGCTTGGCACGGCATCACCGATACTTCTTTACCACCTTGTTAAAGTAGGCGTCCTTCTTTTGCGCTCGCCGACCCCTCTCTATCTTCAAAATGAGAGTCTAAAGAAGAGAAAAAGGAGAAAAGACAAGTCAATACGCACCAAAGTTCACTTTACGACACATGAAGAAAATCAAAATATACCTGCAAGGCCGCACCAGCAACCCTCCGAGATAAATCCCCATCGCTAACACCTTTTAACATCTCGCGCTCAGCGGCCGCACATAGCAGGGTCATATCCGCTGTGACATGCTCGCTGTGTTGCAGCAGGTTATACCCGCCTGGAATCAGAATTTGGCGGTTAGACCTACCCGCCGCCATCCCCACGCGGACTGGACCTCTCGTTAGTGCATATATATCCGCGAGGGCGACCTCAGGGTCCATCCTCTCACCATCACCCGCTTCTTCAGCGGAAGCCGACGATCTACCCTCCGGAACATATGCTGGAGTGACATCAGGAACTACCCTTCCTTGGGAAGTCGACCTTCCATAACGGATGGCATCGGCCATAAAAGCTGGCCTAGACTCCTGACGGGGCTCACTCGCCCCCTCATCTTCTGTGACTATACCCTTGTCAGTCATCAACCGGCATCTTTTCCTTTCCGGCGGCTCCTCGCCCTCGGAAGTCTCCTCCACAGGCCGTGGGGATGGCGGTAAAGGAGTTGCTTCACTTGTGGACACAGCCACGGGTGCAACCTCAGGTTGAGGAACCTCCGGAATGCCGTCGCTGGGCGAGCCACAAGGTATGTATTCATCTTTAGAGTCATTCCTCGCCCCAGGCGAGGTAACGATGCTCTTCTTCCTCTTCTTGGGGGCGCTCCGACCTGCCAACACGAATAAGTCAGATAACGAAACCTAAGGAAACCCCCAAATCATAATCAAAGAGTTACCTGGCGGGCCGTATCGTTCAAGAAATGCAGCCCAAGTGCGTCATTCCTCCGTCTATGGAATCACTCCCTCCACCCACGACCTAATATTTTTAACGATCCGAGGTGGAGAAGCCCTCGCTGAAAAAAGGAGGGGTAAGCAAAGGAAATCACAATGGTCGTACGGTTAAAATCACGAACAGTCTTGAAAATTCTGCAAGTAAAAATACTTACGTTCTGGATTCCATCTTTTCGGGAACCCTTCAGGATTCGACACCAGGTGCTCTGTAGTGATGTAGAAGAATTTACGCCAAAAGCGGCGGTTAGTCTTGTCGTCGGCTTTAACAACTAAGCCCCTTGTGCCATAATTTTTCAGCTACAACATGGTACCTCTCGGGTAACCAGGGCTGAATAACTGTAAGAGGTGGTGGATCGAGACGTTGCACTCAACCCTGGCCGCATATGTGGTCATAATACGGCACACCTTCAAAGTGTAGGGAGTGAGCTGAGCCGGGCACACGTTGTAAAAATGACAAAGCTCCTCCATCAGGGGGTAAATTGGGAGACTGTAACCTATCAAGAACGGGTACTAATGGAATGCGTAGTACCCAGGCCGTTGTACATTGGCATAGTCCGTCCCGACCGGCATCATCTCCACGTGGCCCGGAATATGATACGTCTCTTGAAGTTCATCCAAGTTGGATTGTAATAACTCGCTGTGCTCCCAGGGAAGGGCTGGGCTCCTCGTTGGAAAATCCCTACGAACATGTATCTCCTTCGGAAGGACATTGTCTATACTAAGAGGAACAAGGGCCTTCTCTGCCTTTTCCCCTTTACCACCGGAAGATGGTGGAACCCTAGATGGGGTATTACCCTTGGCCTTTTTACTACTTTGTCCACATTTTGTCATGATATTTTCTATGAGAAACAAAGCTCTAACGATAAAAAGTGTGGTTTCAAAAGAAATAGAAGGGCCTCGTACGAGATAGCAGTTACTAGAGAGAAAGATAAAATAGGAAGAAGAAAAAGTTAAAAGGTTCGAATGATAAAATAGATTGAACCTTCCCCCTATTTATAGGGTTAGGATGCACGGAAATCAAAGAGGCATGATTCAAAACGGGCGCGGGAAACCAAAACATCGCATCAGCCCCTGAACCGTCTCGGGAGCAAGTATAATTATGACGCATGCGGGCAATGACTTCATTTAAAAAAGGTGGCCGCGTGTCGACGGCTTAACGACGCTATATACATCCCCTCACTCACGTCATCACCCCCATAGTAAGGTCAAAATTTTCTAAAGACGAGCTCTGTATTTCCGCCCATTGAAGACGTCTACTGGATACTGAGCGGAGGGACTAACTGTATGGGGTCAAATTTGGCCCTATACGTCTCTACGCCGAAGGGTACTGCTCGGACGCAAGGACGAAGACAACGTCAGTCAGAACTCGGCGTCCTCGCTAGGAGGACGTCGACCACTTTGTGTTTTTTTTTATTATTATTCTAAGGAAGGCCTTTCCCTATATAAAGGAGATCTTCCCATTGTAATAGGGCATCAGTGTTATTCTTGAATATACAACTCTCTCATTTTCTCCTATTCTCTCTCTATCTCTATCTCTATCTCTATCTCTATCTCCAACGAACATTTTCTCTTGAGTTTATAATATCATCTTACAATATTAGATCTATAACAATAACATCATTCTTACATCTCTGGGTCTATTATATTTGATTACGATTTTGCCCTTTCATATTTTTTGATTGTTTTCTAGCTTACAAAGTATATTCTTAACTTTTGAGTCAAATAAAAATCAAATTAAAAACGACAGTATTCCAGGATAAATCTTGGCCACACACAAACAAAACAATTCTCAATGCTCAAACGCAAAGGCCGTAGAAAGATTGCCGTGTTTAATATAGCTTTTGCTATAATTCATCCCGGAATCCTCATTAAGATGCATCAAGAAACTGGACAACTACCTTCTGTTGTTTCATTCGGCCTCAATTTTGGAAGTTTGGATTTGATGTAGACATTAGCACATTATCCATTCTTCTCTATTCACTATTCCGTAGAAGTAACCCATCCCCTCTAGTTTTCAAGTCAGCATTTTCTTTAATTTGATGACTGAACACTGAAGCATTTTGCTTTCGTGTTCCCCATTTAGCAACTGAAACAGAAACATACCAACCAAGAAAGTAATCTTCTACATTAAAAGATGGAAATCTAGTTATCATCTTAAATGAAATTATGCGTTCTATAATCTGGTGAAGCTGGTGAAATAATATTAGAGTACTGTAGAGATATACAGACTAATAAAAGTGAAAGCAAATGCATTTCAAACAACGAAAATGATGTTGATCTGCATTTATATGGTTCCTCCATAAAGGCTTTATATTTTTCATTAAAAATGAAAAGGAAGAGACCAACCACGATTAGCCAAATCCTATGAACTTGCAACATTTTTTTATTGGCAGGACTGTTTTGGAGCATGCTAAATTTGAGTTTACAACTTCTTGAAAGCTAAAGCGAAGCACAAACAGGGATGATGTATGACTGACAATATTTATAAAACATATATCAATTACGACCAACTAATTTAGTTTTCTTGCTTTCATTCCTCTCTGCTATTTTGATTTTGAAAAAATGAGATAGGCTAGACTAACAAACAATCCCTATAGGCACCAATAGTTTTGTCAAAGACGGGCAAGAAAGGAGTTTAACCACAGCATGGTGGCAGCACTACATGTGCATTTTATAAATATGCAAATACTATAGATATGAGCATATTACTCCGACGGATGATATGGCTTTTGTTTTCATATATTTGTAAATATATCTAGCCGTTCGCATACAATGTTCTCTTTATCCGATTTGATATATCACTCCCATAGATGAAAAGACTATTCATTCAATAATACTCAGTAGTTAGCATACAATGTTGTCTTTATCCAACTTCACAGATTACTCCCACGAATAAAAATAATGTGCATTTTGTTTCTGTAAATAATATCAGCAGTTGAAACCAACCCCAGGTAATCTTAGTGTTGTTTGACTCGAAAGTTAACGAATACTTTGCAAGAAAATACAATCAAAAAGTAGATATGTTTGACTCGAAAGTTAACGAATACTTTGCAAGCAAACACAATCAAAAAGTAGATCAAAGGTAAATCGTAATTGAAAATAATAAGACCTAAAAATGTGTATAATATCTTTTATCGCTTTGGATGTATTGAGTGTTCTAGAGAGTAAAAAGATAGAGAGAAAAAGAGATAGAGAGAGAGAGCGCTTGTATTAGAAAAAGATCTGATCCCTTACAACATTGGGATCCTCCTTTATATAACAGGAGGACCTCATCGAAATAATAAAAAAAATATAAAGATAGGTCGCGCGTCCTCGAGGGGACGACGAGACTTATGAACGCGCTTTCGCTCCGACATTCTGGGGGCGTACCCTTACTACGGTTTAGTCATGGGTCGTTGCTACAGCAAGGGGCAAATACAGTTAGCCCCTCCGTTCGTTGGTGACGTAACGAAGTGCATCGCCGATGGACGGATCCGCGAACCACGTGCTGGGAAAATTTTGGCCATGTTCGGAGATGACGACGTAAAGGGGCGACCATTTGAATCTGTTGATATATTGGCGCGCAAATCCTTTTCTGAAATGACGTTACCGTATGCAGGCGTCATCATTACGCGTGTTCCCGAGGAAATAAAAGGTGTTCTAATGCTTGGTTTCCCGCGCCTGTTAGGGTTTTGCCTCTTCGATTTCAATGCTACCCAACCCTATAAATAGGGAATGGGTTCAATTTTGACCTAACTTTAGATCATTTGTAAAAAGTTTTCCCACTATTTCAAGAGAGCGCTTTCTCTTCATGAGAACCCACAACTTTTGTGAAAATACATTCGTGGTTGTGTAATACATCGTTCCTCACTCAAAAATCATGACGAAATCTAAACATGGTAACACTTCAGGAGATCGCAGTAATAAATCAATCGACATACCGCCTCCATCCGGTGGTAACAAAGGGGAGAAAGGGAAGGATCTCACCCCTCTCACCGTAAATAATGTACTCCCAAAACAACTCCTTGCTAGGAGGGATTTTCAAAGAGATTCTCCCGAACAGCCTTGGGAGAAGTCTGAGTTAAAACAAGCCGATTTGGACCTTCTTCGTACGTCACATGATATACCCGCTCATGTAGAGATGGTTCTGGCGGGGGAGGACTATGCGAACACCCATAGGTCGGGGTACGGTACATTCTACGAATACCCCTTTTTGATCGGCTATGGCCTCCCCCTTATTTCATTGGCGGAAGAACTCTGTCGTTTCTATAATATATGTCCTACCCAACTTACTCCGTATGCTCTAAAGGTGTGTAGGGTAGTATCTACGTACGCAGAGTTAGCTGGGTTGGAGGTCTCCGTCCACCACCTTTTGCAGCTATTCAGCGCCAGCTACCTGAAGGGTACCATGTTGCATTTAAAAAATCATGGTTCAAAGGGGTTGATTGTGGAAACCGACGACCAGCCCAACCGAGGCTATTGGCGCAGATATTTCTTTGTTAGGACGGAACACCTGGTGTCCAGTCCCGTCGGATTCCCTGAGAGGTGGAATTCGAGACGTAAGTATTCGTAACTGTCAAATTGTTTATTGTTTTTGACTTTAGCGGTTCCGATTATATCATCCTTATAATTTTTCTGTGATTTTGCAGTAATAGCTCACACTCTTCAATTCATAACCGATATTAGGCAGTGGGTATCCGATCTGCTGCCTCTAGCGGAGGAGACCCGTAAGTGGGCGGAGTTCATTGAACGTTACGACCCTGCGAGCCCTTCAGGTATTTCCTCGATTTTAGTTAATCATTTTTGTAAGCCTCGTCAACTAAATCACTGTTGTTAACAGGTCGAAGTGCTCCTAAGAGGAGGGCGACAACGCCCACCTCCTCCCAACCAGATGTCGGTCAAGCTGCGTAGGAGATACTTTACGCATCTGTTAGGGAAGGGGTGACCTTAGACCTCTTTGCAAGACGCAGCGCCTGCGGAAATAGCCGCAAGTGAGGAGAGGCCATCGACATCGTCTCCGCACCCTGCGGACGAGCCTTCTGAGGGAGAGGAGCCCGATGAGAGGAAAAGAAGAAGGCTCATAATAGGCAAGGCGGTGGCAACGGGAGGCGAAGAGAGAGACGTGCCTTTCCAGCTAACTAGGCCCGTCCTTATGGCCGACATCATCCGTTCGGGGAGGCTGACCACCCAGATACGTGCTAATGTTGGTACAAGCACGACTCGCATTGCCAAGGGCATTTCATCGCCCCTTGTTGATAATGAAACTGGGGGACAGCTGCTGAGGTCGCCCATGGGAACACGGGTGAGATGGCGGAAGGCCCTGCACATGTGGAGATGACGGTAGACGGATCTGGCCGTCGCATTGTGATTCTAGAGGCTTACAACTTGCTGCAGCACAGCGAGCGGGCCACACTGGAGATAGCTCTACTTTGTGCAGCCCCTGAGCGTGAGATGCTGAGTGCTGTCAGCGACGCGAAGCTATCTCAGAGGGTCGCAGGAATGGCGTTGTAGGTAACTTCTCCGTTCGTCCGCATGTTATGTAGTTGATTCTGATGCGTACTAACTCGCGTGTATATATATGCATTCTTCTCTCTTTTTTTTAGACTGTGGTTCTGGAAGTAGAGAGAAGGCGCCGCGAGAAGAAGAAAGCGACCGTTTTTTATAAGATGGTGAAGAAATATAAACAATGTCGCTCCAAGCATCAAGCGGTGGCAGATCTTTTCCAGCAGGATCCATAATTCCAGGTTTTTTGGGAGGGCCTCGAATAGAGGGAAGCATAATTAAATTGCAGGGTGGCGGAGCTGGAGAAGGCGGATGAAGAGTTGATGAGGGCGGTGGCTCACAATAAAGAGCCGGAATCGCTCCTCAAGCTGAGGGAGGAAGAGCTGGAGCTTAGCCGCGGAGTGGCGGCGGAGGTAGCTGATCTCCATGGTAAGGTGGCGGCTTTAATAGCCAAGCTTGCAATGAAGGTGGCTGAAATTGACTCTCTCAAGTGTGTTGCCCCGCCACAGTTCGGGGACGAGGCCCAAGATGCGCACAAAATGTGGATATACATGGAAGCTAAGTTAGATGTTTATAAAAAACTTCTTGTTGCAGAACGTGCCTCTAAGAAGGAGGTCCAAGAGCATTTGCGTGAGGCTCGTGCCGCCCGTGCGGCCTGTGGGTATAGCTCCGACTCTCCCGACCAAGAAGGTTATACTTCTGAGGACGTCAACCGGCTTGAGTCCGGCTCGTGGTTTAATGAGGCTTACTGTGATAACCAAGGAAGGGGGCGAGCGGATGGTGAGGACAAACCTGGCGAGGCCCTTTAGGACTTGTATAGATTTTGCATTTTTTCTTCTTCCTTTTTTTTGAATGTAATAGGAGTCCTCCGTGGGACTAAGCGTATATAATTTTTGTTTCTGTAAAAGAGTTATACTTGTGTTGCTTATCCTTTCGTATTGTTCTTTACTTATACGCTGTTTGTCACTGTCGGGCAGGATCGACGATCGTTAGTGATAGCCTTTGGCCCATATATTGTAGCTTAAACTGTCGTTGAAGTGTTTATCTGTCGTCGTCGAGCGGGGTCGACAATTATTGGTGATGGCCTTTGGCCCAAAGGATGTAACTTTGACTGTCGTTGAAATGTTTATCCGTCATCATCGAGCAGGGTCGACAATTATTGGCGATGGCCTTAGGCCTAAAGGGTGTAACTTCAACTGTCATTGAAGTATTTATCCGTCATCGTCGATCGAGGTCGACAATTCTTGGCGATGGCCTTTGGCCCGAAAGATGTAACTTCAACTGTCGTTGAAGTGTTTATCCATCATCGTCGAGCGGGGTCGACAATTATTGGCGATGGCCTTTGGCCCAAAATACGTAACTTCAACTGTCGTTGAAGTGTTTATCCATCATCGTCGAGCGGGGTCGACAATTATTGGCGATGGCCTTTGGCCCAAAATACGTAACTTCAACTGTCGTTGAAGTGTTTATCCATCATCGTCGAGCGGGGTCGACAATTATTGGCGATGGCCTTTGGCCCAAAAGACGTAACTTTAACTGTCGTTGAAGTGTTTATCCATCATCGTCGAGCGGGGTCAACAATTATTGGCGATGGCCTTTGGCCCAAAAGACATAACTTCAACTGTCGTTGAAGTGTTTATCCGTCATCGTCGAGCGGGGTTGACAATTATTGGAGATGGCCTTTGGCCCAAAAGATGTAACTTCAAATGTCGTTGAAGTTTTTATCTGTCATCGTCGAGCGGGGTGACAATTATTGGCGATGGCCTTAGGCCCAAAGGGTGTAACTTCAACTGTCGTTGAAGTGTTTATCCGTCGTCGTCGAGCGAGGTCGACAATTATTTGCGATGGCCTTTGGCCCAAAATACGTAACTTCAACTATCATTGAAGTGTTTATCCATCGTCGTCGAGCGGGGTCGACAATTATTGGCGATGGCCTTTGGCCCAAAAGACGTAACTTCAACTGTCGTTGAAGTGTTTATCCGTTGTTGTTGAGCGGGGTCGACAATTATTGGCGATGGCCTTTAGCCCAAAGGATGTAACTTCAACTGTCATTGAAGTGTTTATCCATCGTCGTCGAGTGGGGTCGACAATTATTGGCGATGGCCGTGGCCGCTTGCATATTGGAGAAGGTGGCCTTAGCTGCTTACATAATGGAGAAGGTGGCCTTAGTCGCTTACATAATGGATAAGGTTGCCTTAGATGCTTACGTAATGGAGAAGGTGGCCTTAGCCGCTTACATAATGGAGAAGGTGACCTTAGCCGCTTACTTAATGGAGAAGATAGCCTTAGCCGCTTACATAATAGAGAAGGTGGCCTTAGCCGCTTGCAAACAGAGACTCAACTAGGCTAGTCCCTTTATTATATCGGACTGGAGAAACGCGTCGAATGGTCGGTATGATAAACCTGTCTCCATACGCCCCTGGGTGTCCCCTTCGTCGCCTCGTTAAAAAACTCCTCGAGAAAACCCAATTGGGGCAAAACTCGAGTAAGGGAAAAAGAGTACGACTCAGGAGACGCCCTTCAAAAGTGGAAGTATTTGAGGTGGGCGACGTTCCAGTTGTTCTGGAGTGTTTTCCCTTCCATTGTTTCCAATTGGAATGCTCATTTGCTTGCATTTGCTATGATTTTATATAGCCCGCTCCAATTGGTGCCCAATTTCCCTTCGCTCGGGTCTTTTGATGCCAAAATTTTGGCTTTGAGGACGTAATCTCCTACTTTGAGTGGTCATATTTTGTCCTTTTTGTTGTAATACCTTTCGACCTGTTGCTTTTGAGCCGTCATTCTTATGTGGGTCATATCTCTTTGTTCTTCGGCTTTGTCGAGGTCTTGAAGCCTACCTATGTCATTGTCTGGTCCGCTGATGTGTGAGTATCTTAGGCTCGGTTCTTTGATTTCCGCTGGTATAACCGCATTGGTTCCATAGACCAGTGAGTACGGTGTTTCCCCTGTGTAGGATTTGGGTGTTGTCCGGTACGCCCAGAGTACCTCCGGTAGTAATTCGGGCTAGAGCCCTTTAGCCTCTTCGAGTTTCTTCTTCAGAATGTTCAATATTAGTTTCTTGGATGCTTCAGCTTGGCCATTGGCGGCGGGATGATATTTCTTGGAGAGTATCCGTTTGATATGCCATTTGTCACAGAACTCCATTATCTTTTTGCCGATAAATAGTGGGTCGTTGTCGCAGCTGATTTCTTTGGGAATGCCAAAGCGACATATGATGTTTTTCTATATGAAGGCGATGACTTCCTATTCGCGTATTTGGGTGTACGCACCTGCTTCTACCCACTTGGAGAAGTAGTCAGTCAAAACTAACAGGAATTGTACCTTTCCTAGCCCTGCTGGCAGGGGGCTGATTATGTCCATTCCCCATTTGATGAAGGGCTAAGGTGGTGTTACCGAGTGTAGGGGCTCTCCCGGTTGATGTATCATGGGGGCGTACTTTTGGCACTGTTCGCATCTGCGAACATACTCTGCTACCTCCTTTTTCATTGTGGTCCAGTAGTACCCGGCACAGATAATGCAACGGAGAAGAGCGCGATTACCGGTGTGTGCGCCGTAGTGACCCTCGTGTACCTCTTCGAGTACTTGCCTTGTCTGGTGCAGCCCTAGGCACTTAGTGAGGGGTCCACCAAATGTTCTTTTATAAAGGTCGTGATTAATTAGGCAGTATCGAGCGACCTGTACGCGGAGCTTTTTGGCTGCCTTTTTGTCGAGTGGGAGTGTCCCGTCCTGCAAATAGGAGATAAACGGGTTGCGCCAGTCCCAAGTTAGATTTAAAGAGAGTACCTCAGTGTGATCTATGTCTGAATGGAGCAGGGTGAATATGTTCCCCTTGTTGATGTTCTTGGTGGCTGCGGCCAACTTGGCTAGGCCATCTGTTTCGACGTTCTGCGCCCTTGGGATTTGCTCCAGGCGGCATTCGTTGAATTCAGGCATCAACTTGTGGATTTTTGACTGACATTTCTGCAACCTCTGTTCCTTGATCTGGTAAGTCCCGGTGACCTGGTTTACCACGAGTTGAGAATCGCAATGGAAGATGAGTCGCCGAGCCTCGTATTTGATGGCTAACTTAATACCTACAATCACGGCCTCATACTCTTCCTCATTGTTAGTCATCTCGGGGCATCGTATAGACTGGCGAATTATATCGCCCGTGGGGACCTCGAGTGCGAGTCCCAGTCCTGATCCCGAGGCGTTAGAAGCGCCATCATATAGAGGGTCCAGAGGTCGGCACCAGGTGGGGCGCGAATGGCCTCTAGTTTCGCTTCCGACAAAATCTCTGGACTAAAATCGGTGACAAATTCTGCAAATACCTGAGACTTGATGGCATTTCTTGGGTGGTAGGATATGTCGCGCTCACTGAGCTCTATGGCCCATCTAGCGAGCCTTCCCGACAGTTTGGGTTTGTGTAGGATGCTCCTCAGGGGGAAAGTTGTCACAACTCTTATGGGGTGGCACTGAAAGTAGGGTCTAAGCTTTCGTGAAGCTACGACCAGTGCTAGGGCGAGCTTTTCGAGGTGTGTATACCGTGTTTCGATGTCCACTAGGGTTTTGCTGATATAGTAAATAGGAGATTGCGTACCTTTGTTTTTGCGGACTAGGACTGCGCTGACAGCGACTTCGGACATCGCCAGGTATACTAGCAAGGGTTTGCCAGGGTTCGCCTTGACTAGCAGTGGTGGCGAAGACAGGTATTCTTTCAATTTTTTCAAAGCCTCGGCGCATTCCTCGTTCCATTGTAGTCCGTCATCTTTTCTCAATACGTTAAAAAATTTATGGCACCTGTCGAAGGATCGTGAGATGAACCTGGATAGGGTGGCTATTCGCTCTGTCAGCTTTTGTACCTGTTTTTTGCTGCTCAAGGTCTCAAGTATTGCATCTATTGCCTTGATCTGGTCTGGGTTGACTTCGATACCTTGTTGTGATACGAGGAACCCCAAGAACTTCCCTGATGCTACGCCGAAGGCGTACTTTTCTGGGTTCAATTTCATCCCATACCGCCGCAATATTTCGAAGGCTTCTTTTAGATGGTCGACGTGGTCTTATTTGTTTGCCGATTTTACCAGCATATCGTCGATATAGACCTCTATGGTTTTGCCAAGCTGTTCGTTGAACATTCTGGTGACCAGTCTCTGATATGTCGCCCCTGTGTTTTTGAGTCCGAATGGCATCACCTTGTAGCAGTATGTCCCCTGGTAGGTGATGAATGTTGTTTTCTCTTGGTCCTCTTCGGCCATCATGATTTGTTTGTAGCCGGAGTAGTCATCCAAGAAGCTTAGCAGCTCATGTCTCGCTGTGGCGTCGATCAACTAGTCGATGTAGGGTAATGGGAATGAGTCTTTTGGGCATGCTTTGTCGAGGTCGGTGAAATCGACGCACATCCTCCATTTCCCATTTTTCTTCTTAACCATCACGACGTTGGCGACCCATTGGGGATATTTTTTGATTCCTTTATGGACCCGTTGGCCAGTAGCTTATCTACCTCTTCACTGACGGCCTCGTTGATTGCGGCGTTGAACTTCCTTCTAACTTGTCGTACAGGTGGATATAGTGGGTCGACGTTCAGCTTGTGGGTGGCGATATCTCTTGGTATTCCCGGCATATCTGAATGAGAAAAAGCAAACAAATCCGCGTGGTTAGTTAGGAATTTATGGTACTTACATGGATCGAAGAGGTTGTGTCCGATGCAGGCTTTCTTTGTGTGGTCGGTGCTGTCCAATTGTACTGGGTCGAGATCCTCGACCGTTGCTTTACAGGCTTCTATGATATCCGGATCTTTTATGGCTTCTGTTGTCGGGTTGACCTTAGTCCCCGACACAGCTGATTGTTATGCCTCCGCACTTACACCTTTCAACTGTTTGGTGTATGAGCAGTCTTGAGCGATTCGGTAGCATTCTTGTTCTGTGCGCGGCTCGCCCATAATTCTAAACACTCCCCAAGGGGTGGGCAATTTGATCACTTGGTAGAAGCTTGAGGGGACTTCTTGCATGGCGTGTATCCATGGTCGTCCTATGATGGCATTTTAGGATGTTTCCTGGTTCATGATGTGGAAAGTGGTTTCCAGCATAACTCCCCCTGCTAAAATCGGCAATGATACCTCCCTGGAGGTTCGTTCCACTGCATTGTTAAAACCAGTTAGTGTTATGCAGCGTGTTATTATCTTATCTTCAAGCCTCATTTTAGCGAGGACTCTTGGATGGATAATACAAGCGTCGCTTCCGTCATCAACCATGATCCTCTTAACATCAGTGTTAGCAATACGTAAAGTTATGACTAAAGCGTCATAATGAGGAAAAGACAAATTGTCGGCATCAGACTTATCAAAGGTGATACTTTCTTCGAAGTCATCATACCGTTCGTGAGCGATTGTTCACTTTAACTTGTGTGAGGTGGTGAATTTTACATGATTGATTGTTGAATCGTCGCCTCCTCCGACGGTCATATTGATGATACGCGCTGGCAAAGGTGGCTTTGGCGGTCCCTGAGGTTTTTCCCACCCTCGTGCGAAATTTATCTTTCCTTTATCGCTGACAGCTCCCTCAAGTATCCTTGGTTTAGCATTTTGACTACCTCCTGCTGCAGCCCTATGCAGTCTTCAGTTTTGTGCCCTCGTTCCTAGTGGAACTCACACAGGACATTTGATTTCCTCGTGGCGGGGTCCGATTTCATTTTCTGCGGCCATTGTACTTTGGTGCCGAGCTTCTCCAGTGCGTACACTATTTCTGAAGGAGACACGCAAAAGTTATGGGCAGATAATAAATGGGGCATACCTCTTTCGTTACGAAGTGGGGCGACATGTCGCTGTAGTGCTTCTGTGTGTCTGGGCAGGGGTGGATGCGAGGATCTGGTGTAAGGCTGATGCCTTTCTTTGTTGAAACATGAGGATTGTTCCTGCCGACCCTCGCTGCATTGATCCCTTCTTGCTTTCGACTGTATCGTCGTGAGCCGCTGGGTTGGTCCGTTGAGGTCATCCTCATCTGAGTCCATTACCTACGGTTTGCCGAATGGCGAAGATATCGTTGACCCTGACCTCTGCTTTCTTTGCTCCTATATGGGTGGTGGCGAATTTATCTGCCATTTCTTCGAATGTTGATATCGTTCTGGCTGGCAGCTACGAGTAACAAGTTAACGCCCCTCCCGTCAATGTTTCCCCGAACATTTTCAGTAGTACGGATGGTACTTGTTCCTTTGACAGATCATTACCCTTCACAGCGGTCACATAGTGGATCAGGTGATCTTCTGGGTCTGTCGTCCCGTCATATATCCTTAAGTAAGGCGGTATTTTGAAGGTTTTTGGGATCGGGTGAGGTGCAGCTTCTTCGCTATATGGTTGTTCGACGAATCTTCCTACATCGCACTTCGGCAGTAACTTAGGAGCGCCGGGAATTTCGTCTACCCTTTCTTGATGCTCTTTCATTTGGTCCCGAAGTGCCTTATTTTCACTTTCCATTTCTTCCATTTTCTTTAGGATGGTTGCAAGTGTGACATTGCTGGTCTGGTCATTGGAGCAGTTGTTGTTTGTTCGTACAGTATCGTGTTCACTGGTGGTAGCGATGTTTGTCGTCAATGGGTTCTTAGCGTTGTTTTGGGGCGATTTCTCGAGTAAGCTGCCTAGGGTGTTCATCAGCCATTCTTCTAGTAGTTTCTTGACCATTGGGGGTGGAATTTCTTTGATCACAGATGTGGAAGCTCCTTTCTCGTGCAAGATTGTCAGATCTTCAGATGGAGAGGGTGAGATTTCTCCCTCTTGAATGCTGCTAGGTGTTGTGCTCAAGATATTTTCTCTACCGGCCTCGTTGAGGGGGACAATGAGGTTGGTTGTGACACATGCTATTGCTTTAAATCTTGCGTCATTTTCTGTCACTTTGATATTAATAGGGTGTGAAGGAAGGTGGTGTGTTTTTGAGATTCTTGGTGCAGACTATGATTTCGATTGTCGAAATCCCCACAGACGGCGCCAAATTGTTTGAGTCGAAAGTTAACGAATACTTGTCAAGCAAATACAATCAAAAAGTAGATCTATTTGACTTGAAAGTTAACGAATACCTTGCGAGCAAATACAATCAAAAATTAGATTAACGGTAAATCGTAATCGAAAATAATAAGACCTAGAAATGTGTATAATATCTTTTATCGCTTTGAATGTATTGAGTATTCTAGAGAGTAAAAAGGTAGAGAGAAAAAGAGATAGAGAGAGAGATAGAGATAGAGCTTGTATTAGAAAAAGATCTAATCCCTTACAACATTGGGATCTTCCTTTATATAACAAGAGGACATCCTCGAAATAATAAAATAAATATAAAGATAGGTTGCGCGTCCTTGAGGGAACGACGAGACTTATGAACGCGCTTTTGCTCTGATATTCTGGGGGCGTACCCTTATTACGGCCATTGTTTAGTCATGGGTCGTTGCTACAGCAAGGGGCAGAATTTGACCCTATACAAGTGTTATTACTCTAAATCCATCCTCACTACATGTAATTGCAGTCCAGTTCTTGCAAATTGCTGAATTTGCATCCCAATTTAAAAGGTGTAAATGAGGGAACTTGTTAACAAAATCCATTTAAGCTTGCTTATCATTTTCACCAAGAACAATAGCAGCACTGATTTCTGACAATAGAAACATATCAACCAAGAAACTCAAACACAGAATCGCACTCCCCTCCATTTTTAAGAACATAAAGCTTAAAACTTTAACCATTTCAACGATTCTTAAAGACCACCCTACAAAAACTTAGACTTTATAGTCACATAAAAACAAGAAATGAGTATCAAAAATCCAAAATTCAAAACTTTAAGATACAAAAACACTCATAATTCTCCATCGACATTTTTCTAATAGGGATATTTTTGTAATGCACAAATTAAGCAAATCTTAAAGATTGAATATGAATAAATCTATAACCAGAAAAAATTTAATCTCTCCGCACAACAAATCATGTTCTATATGAAATTTTGACTAACATCAATATCATCTTAGACACAACAGAAGAGGCAAAATAAGAATGAAGAGAAATAAAGAAATAATAGAACTATTATATGTTCTACATTATTATAGTATAATTTTATATCTCAATATTTTAGTAATATTTTCAGTAATTTACCATTACAGATAATATGACAAAATGAATATTTAGTTAAAGTTTTAAAAAAGCGATTGGAGTCTAGATTTGTAATGAAGTAAGCTAACCTTGTGTTGTCGTGATATTTATTGAGTAGAGGAGCATTCAAAAAGCAGGCGCAAAAGCAAACATAACTACATCCAAAAAGAGTAACCAAAAAGAGCAGAGTAGAAGCTTCATATTATTTTGCAAAAGGAAGTTAATTAAAGACAAATTATCTTTTGAGAAGAGAAAAGCATCCTGCACTCCATCATATTTCTAGCCAAAAGCTGGTATTTTCTCTGAATTCTCTTGGCATAACTCGTAAGAAGAATAATATCCAATATTTACATTCTCTTTGTAACTAAGAAGAAAGTGAAGGGAAGAAGAAATACAGCTTTTTCATTATCATTTAAGAAGTCATAGAGACTCTATTATTTGTTGACCTGGTTCGTTAGTATATCCTGACAGAAGTACAGAGTCCACTATCCAGCTGGAACGCAACTGTGCAGAAGTGGATGTGCAGATAGTACAACAGTCACTTCTTATTGGGAAGAAGCATACACCAAGAGTTGACATCTCTATCAATTGTGCTATCTTTTGTGATAAAATAACCTGGTGCAAGACACACCATTCTTCATGCATTTAGTGATATTCTCTCAAGAAACAAAAGTATTTATCCAGCATTGAAGTCACTGGTGTATCAAGAACAAGAAGACAACTCCACTAAGGATCAGTTTCTAAATGAGTTTATGTACATCCGTAGTTAAATTGTAATCTTGTTATTTGTTCGTCATTGTAATTCCTAGTTTTCTTTCTTAGAAGCGCTGTCTTAGGAACAAACCAAATTCGTAAACTTCTGAGTTTATATTGTGACTAGGGATAGTCATAAGTTTAAAGTCTTTATAACTAGGATAGTTATAGAGTAGCTTGTGGTGGTTGTATCACAGGTTAGTTTGAAGTCTTTGCATAGGGTTTTTGCAATGTGGCTTGTGGTTGTTGTATCACAAGTTAGTTTAAAATCTTTGCAATAAGGTTTTTGTAAAGTGGCTTGTAATAGGTGGATCATAAGTTAGTTGAGTTAAAAGCTTACAAGAGTAGGCCGTAATTTTTCGACCTTTTGTGTGGGATTTTTTCACGTAAAAAATCTCCTGCCTGGTTCAAGTGCTACTGCATAACAGAAGTTAAAAAATAACCACAACGGATTGTAAGAGCTGCAATAGCTAAGAGAATAAATTGTGTCATGCACAATACAGGCAAAAAGGCAAAAAACAAATAGAGGCCTCATATTAAACTTTGGCTTTAGGCCTACATACGCTTGAATTGCATCTGCCATAGACTTAGCAAAAAAAATTTAAAACCAAATTATTTTTCTACTAGACACATATATTAAATTCATCAATGAGAAATGGACAAATTTCTTCATACTCATTCTTAAACACTTTTCCGACAAACGTTTTAGATGAGGCTTTTATAAATATTTTATATTTTATATTTATCTTTGCAAGATCTCTTTTGTTATTTTGGATGAGGCTGATACAATGCTTGATATGGGTTTAAACCTCATATAAGAGAGGTATACCTTCTATTTTAGTTTTGTTCATCTTATCTTTTCAAGTGAGCGTTATTTTCCATTTTACCTGTTAAGTATATTGCTGTTTTCTGATTTCTTTACATATATTTGTCAATCATTTTAGTAGTTGTTTTGCTACTCTAAACTATATAACAGTGATTAATAATACATTTATATTATTTTATTCAGCTGGTATCTTTTTGTAGAATTGAAAAACCTCTCATGTCATTTGACTCCTGATTATCATTTGTTCATTGGCTATTGTAGTTTGTTATAAAGATCAATTTGACATCAAGCTGGATTGTTTGGTCATTAATTCTAAATTTATGAAGATATGCGGTGGGAATAAGCTTTCCAGCTTCCAAGAACATGTGACACTTTGATACAAAGGTAGTGCCTAAAGATTTAATAAGGTAAAATTTCTCGAGTTGTTCACTTTAATACATACAGATTTAATAAGGTGACATTTTTCAAGTTGTCATATCCTTAACCCATGAAAGTAATAATTTTCACTGCATGTTGTAGCCTAAAGCACAGACTTGTCAATTAATAAACTCAGTTATAACTTCCATATATTACTTTGCTGTAGGTGATGCGAAATCTTCCAAAAAAGCATCAAACACTGCTCTTCAGTGCCACCATGCCGACATAAATTGAAGCATTGGCACATGTTAGGTTTCTATTTTCTTCTTTCTTGTATTAGTAAAGAAATTGAATTTGTTTTCTTGATTTCAATTCATCTCCACATAAATAAAAAATAAAAAAAATCCTTAAATTGGGAAGAGCTTGATTTCAATTCATTTTAACTTAATTTTTATGTATTTGTCACGACCCTAGTTCACCGATCGTGAACATGTCGTGATGGCACCTAGTCCCCACAACCAGGTAAACCAAATATTGCGCAAAACATAATAAACTAAATTAAATAACTGGAAGAAAACGGTACTGTATGCCACTCGGCATGTACAACTCAATAATACGAGTCTACTAAAATTTCCAAAGACCCGAAAACTCACGGACAACACAGGCTATAGAAATGTACAGCAATGACTCCCAACACCAGAATGTCTAACAACCAGAGGAAAGAAGACTAAATACTAGTAGTAGAGTAAGAGAGAGACTCGTCGGTCTGTGTACGCAGCAGAACTACCTCGAAGTCTCCGTGATCCTCCTGCCTCACTGATAGTGCGCCTAAGTAGAGGTACCTGAATGATCTGCACATGAAAAACATGCGCAGGAAGGGCATGAGTATACCACAACGGTACTCAGTAAGTGCCAAGCCTAACCTCGGTTGGGTAGTGACGAGGAAAGGTCAGGGCCCTACTCAGGAAAAAATATAACAGTAGCAATAATTAACAGTGTGGAAATCTGACAAAAATAATAAATGCAGCAGTGTTATAAGGCAAATCAACGAAGCAATAATAACTACAGGGATAAGGCAGAAACACAGAGTAAACACAGCTCAGTCTCAAATACCAATGAGGGTCTCCCAGGATACCGTCCTGTAGCCCTCTCCTCAACTGTCCCATGGATCTCCCAGGATACTGTCCTGTAGTCTAACTCTCGTACCAGCATCAAAAGATCTCCCGGGATACCGTCCTGTAGTCCAATCATTAATGTGCAGGGGATCTCCCGGGATACCGCCCCGTAATCCTAAAATAAAAGTGCAGGGGGATTTCCCGGGAATCGAACCCGTAGTCCCAAAATAAAAGTGCAGGGGATCTCCCGGGAATCGAATCCGTAGTCCCAAAATAAAAAGTGCAGGGGCATCGAACCCATAGTCCCAAAATAAAAGTGCAGGGGGGTCTCCAGGGAATCGACCCCGTAGTCCCAAAGTAAACAAACAAGGGGGAGCTACCGGAATCCCACATCCGTAGTCCCGATGTAAATGTGCAATCACAGCCAGAAACAAACCAATGAATAAAGTACGAAAAATAGAGCAACAGATAGAACTAGCCCAGTATACTTCACGTAGCACAATCAAAACAACTTAAGCAATTAGGCAGTTAAGTCAGCTAAACATGCTTTTCCTAATCTAGCACAAATTATAATTTCAAGTAAAGTACAGCAATTAAGAAAGGAAAAACTAAAATTCATTAACTTAAGTAAAAATCGGATTTTTGACAATTGGCTCAAGTAGGCACTCGTCACCTCACATATAAGGCACCTCAAATATCAAGTAAAATCCTAAGGGGAAAGGTCCCCCACACAAAGTTAGACAAGACACTTACCTCGAACCGGCTCAATATCCCTAGAAACCGCGCCTTTGCCACGAGTATCCAACTCCAAATGGCCCAAATCTATTCAATTCAATTATACATCTTAAATAATATTGCAAACAATCGATTCCACTACTAAATTTAAAGCTAGGGCACGAAAATAGGTAAGATGATCAAAATGCCCCTCCAGCCAACTCCTCGGAATCAAATAATTTTCATGTTTTCAGAACCCTCGTACTCTCACGAGTCTAACCATATAAAAATCTAATAAATCGGAGGTCAAATGTCCCCTCAAAACCCCAAAGTTTGGTATGTAAACTTTTACCCCAAATTACCAAGTTTTTAATCCTAAATTCGAATTCAAATGATGTATTTAGCTATATAATGATGATATATAATGAAAAGGGATCAAAGAAACGTTACCCAATAATTTTCTCTTCAAAACCCATTAAAAATCGCCTTCTCCCGTGCTCTCAATCGATTTTCAAACTTATGAAATTAAACCCTCGAAATTTTCTATTTTTATCCAGACATTTCCTTTTCTACGGACAAGGGACCGCTTCTGCGGTCCCGCATATGCAGACAAAGTGCCGCTTTTGCGGCTTCCGCTTACCATCCCATTTTTCGCTTTTGCGGTTTATGGAACGCTGAAGCGATACCGCTTCTACGGAATTTCGTCCGATTCTGCGGACCTGAACTTGATCCCACGCCTCGCTTCTGCGGCTGCCTAGCCGCTTCTGCGGTTCCCAAGCCGCAGAAGCGAAAATACTAGAAGCCTGCTGCAAATTTTTCCTTCCAACTCCATAACTTGCCTGTTGAGCATCTGAAAAACACCCGAGGCCCCGGGGACCTCAACCAAAAGCACCAGTACCACCTAATACCTCATTCAAACTTGTACCAATCCTTAAAACACGTAAAACAACACCGGGAATCCAATTAAATTAAAGATTCAAGCCTAAGAACTTCAAATTCCAACAAAACACGCTTTCAATCAAAAACCTAACCGAACCTCGCCCGAATGACCTGAAATTTTGCACGCACGTCCCAAATGACATGACGGAGCTACAACAACTTTCGGAATTCAAATCCGACCCTCGGATCAAAAATTTACTATCGGACCGGAAACTTCAAAAATTCAAACTTCGGCATTTCAAGCCTAAATGAGCTACGAACCCCCAAAATACATTCCGAATACGCTCCCAACCCCGAAATTACCTAACGGAGTTAACGAAACTATAGGATTTCCATTCCGAGGTCGTCTTCACACTGTTCCGAATACGGACCATTTTTCAACTCTTAAGCTCTCATTTAGGGACTAAGTGTCCCAAAACACTCCGACTCCTAACACCGAACGTCCCGGCAAACCAAAATAGCAGAAGAGAACTTAGGGGAAGCAGTTAATAGGTAATCGGGGCGTAAATTCCAAAAACGACCGGCCGGGTCGTTACAGTATCACGAGTTTTAAATATTCATTAGCAGAGTTTGACATCGGGGCATTAGCTATGAGATTGAGAAATATGGAACGAACCCAACAAAGATATGGAAAGGGGAAAAATGATTATAAAGGCGAAGAAGATTGGGAAGAGCTTGATCCTTGTTTCTCGCATAACTAAATTGTAAACTAAACGATTCTTTCTTTTATTTATTACGAGTATAAGAACCCACGCGATGCGCGAATAATTTGACAAAATATTAACCTTATAAATTATGATCTAATATATCATATTGACTTAATAAATATTAGTTGTGTTTTATTATTTGATATAGTGTGCAGAAATATAACACAATCTATGCATACTTAAAGGATACACATCATATAGTAATCAAATAAAAATTTGATCATTTTTATTTTTATTATTGAATTATGAAGTACTTAGAACTATTGATAATTTTCTTGAGTGTTATCTATTTATTTTTTAATTTTTAATTTATTTAAAATATAAATATCATGAAATTATCTCTATCCCCCTATTTTTGTAGATTCCTTTCTACTGTAATACTTATTTGATTAGTTTTCAAATTTTGTAGTTTATTAAAAATTTAAATAAAGTAATATTTTTTTTTTATAGCTAATTTATTTTATTTTATTTTAAAATATTTATAAAACTCCAACTTGAAACTACTCCCCAATTTGAATAGATTTTTTTGTTTTCTTTTTTTATTATAGCTAATTATAAAATATGTATTTATAATTTAAATAGAGTAATCAATTAATTAAAAATTAAGATTCAAAGGTTTATAGTTAGAAAAGGAGTAACCAAAACTACTGCTCAATTTGAGTATGTAGTGTTTTTTTGTTTTATTTTTTAATATTTTTGTTTTTACTGTAGCTAATTTAATTTTTTTCTTAGTTTTAGTTTTTTTATTTTAAAATAATTTTAAAACTACAACTTGAAACTACTCCCAGGTTGAAAAATGCTACTTGAAAAATATTTTATCTTAACAATGGCAATTGACTTCTTGTAGTTTTCATTTGAATTGAAAGTTATTTTTGGCTTTTTGTTTTTTATTTTAAAATATCTCCAACTTGAAACTACTCCTAAATTTGAATGGGTATTTATTTTATTTATATATTTCTATTTTTTTATTATGGCTAATTTTATATTTTTTTATTTAATATATTCTTAAAACTCCAACCCGAAACTACTCCCCAATTTGAATGAGTAATTTTTTTTCATTTTTTATAGCTAATTATAAGATATCTATATTTATTAATTCAAATAGAGTAAATAGAAAAGTAGTTTTTTTTTTACAAAACTCCAACTTGAAACTACTCTCAAATTTAAAATTGCAGACTTTTTATTTTTTAATTTCATTTTATATTTAAAATAATTTTAAATCAATACTTGGTGTCTTATTGATTAGTGATTTTTATTTATTTATACTTTTCTATTTTCAATATAGCTAATTATATGATATTTATATTTATAATTCAAATAAAGTAACCAATTAATTAAAATTTTAAGTAGGTTTTTTTGTTAAAAAAGGTAATTTATTTTATCTTAATAATGCCACTATTAATTATTAATATTTTCGTTTTTCTTATTGTAGCAAATTTTTATTTTTTATTTTAAGATAACTTAAAACTCCAAAGTGAAACTACTCCCCAATTTGAATGAGTAGTTTTTTTATTTTATTTTATTTTTTTACTTTTTTAATATAGCTAATTATAATATAACTATATTTATTAATTCAAATAGAGTAACCAATTAATTCAAAATTTAAGAACTTTTTTTAGTTAAAAAGTCAGTTTATTTTTGTCTTAATATTGCCACTTGGCTTTTTGTGGTTATGCCACTTGTCTTAATAATGTACTTTTGCCTCTTCTTAGATTTTTTATATATATATATATATATATATATATATATATATATATATATATATAAATTCTTTTATTATTATTAGCAATTTACAATAAATGATCCCTACATTGATCACCATATAACTAACATGTATTAGGATGGGCAAATAGGAATCTACGGGCCGAAAACGGATTTTGTCTCATCGAAATGGTAAAAATAGCACGAGTTAGCCAGTTTTCGGATTGATCATTCAAAAATAGCTAACATTTGTAAAGTCATTGAAAAATAGTCACTATTTTGCTGCAACACGGAAAGTTCCAGTATAATATACGGAAAATTGGAGCACCGGTGCTCAAATCTCCAGTATATTATACTGGAGAATTTTTTTGGATTTTGAACAGTATTTTTATTCAGATTTATCTTTACATGAAAAATGGCGAAATTCTGATTACTTTTGAAATTACTATTATTAGTTTTGAATGACCACTTGTAAATCTGGCTATTTTCTAATTTCTCCCGTCGAAATGTGACCTACATTGACTAGTGGCATGACATGGGCTGGGCTCAACGAGTACTCTACGTGGCTTGATTTTGAAGTCAAATTTGGGCTCAAAGTTAATATCAAATGGGCCGAATAATTAAATGGGCATGTAAATTTCCCAAAATTTACTTGTGAATATAGTAATATAGTTTGCAAATAGTATATGACATAGGAATATAAAAATCTCTACTGATTTTATTTGATATTTCAGTGTTTCAGGGATCGTCTAATTATCGAGATAAGGATATTAATCTCGATATAAAATTTAAGATTATATTTATCTTTTATTTAATTGTGAGTATAGCTACTAATATAAATTTTATACTCAAATGATACTAATAACTATTCCATATAAAATATGAGATAGATAAACCCCTAAAATGACCTTTGTTCATTCGAGACTAACTATACGACCAAGCTAATTTTGTATATGTATTTGTCCATGTGACCTTTTGGTCATATTTAGAACATTTATTAAAGTATCAAGTTACGTTAAACAAACCACATAATGTTTATACTCTTATGATTTTTTATAAAAATTATATCATTCAAACATGGCATCCCTAATTAAATGATCACATGGACGATACAAAATATCAAATTATCTTTGATCACTGCATAAAATTCCACCTGTTTTCACATTAATACCTCAAACGATGTATAAATGATCCACGGTCCAGGGTTCCAGGCTATTTAGCTTGGATTATTAGGATCCAATTCAGGGGAAATTGAAAATAGTCAGATTTACAACTGGTCGTTCAAAAATAGCTCAATTTTAAAAGTAATCGAAAGTTAGCCACTTTTTATGTAAAGATATATTTGAGTGAAAACACTGTTCAAAACCCGAAAAATACGTTAGTATATTATACTGGAGTTTCAGCATAAGTATGTTTGAACTCCAGCATATTATACTGGAGTTCCAGGATAAGTATGCTGTAACTCCGGCATAATATGATGGAGTTCCAACATAAGTACACTAGAACTCCAGCATAATATACTGGAGTTCCAGCAAGTATAATTGTCCAGTATAATATATTGGAGTTTGGAGCACCGGTGTTCCAGTCTCCAGTATATTATACTGGAGTCAGCAAAGTATATCGGTCCAGCATAATATGCTGGAGTTCATACACAGGTGCATCGAAATCCAGTATATTATGCTGGATCGGTCTTTGTTGCAGTAAAATAGTGTCTATTTTTCCTTGACTTCATAAACACTGACTATTTTTGAATGACTAGCCCGAAAACTGGCTATATCGTCCTATTTTTACTCCAATGCATGACTCTTTGGGCCATGATAAAAATAAAAAGCAACTTTTTGGTTCATTCTAGGAAACAACAACGGTAACAACAATAAACTCAATGTATTCTCATAAGTGGAGTTTGGTGAAGATAGTGTGTTCTACTCCTACTTTAAAAAAAATAGAGAGTCTCTTTTCGATAGACCCTCGACTCAGGGAAAAAGGTTTAATCTACAAACACGCACCAAAAAAATAAAAAACATTAACATATATAATTATTCATATAGGTTTTAGTTTACACAAAACTAGCCAAACCTAATTAAGTTGGTTGACTGGGATGCGTAAGCAGTAAGCAGTAATAGTAATACTGTTAACCCTTTTTAGAACAGTCTCGTTTGTTCTGATATTTTTGACTTTTATAGTGAATGGCTGTTATACACCTACAACAACATTTGACGTCTAAAGATTTTTTGGCTGTAATAGATAAAATTTATGCAAAAATCAATTATTCTTCATTTTTAAATATTAAATATAAAAGATAAGAAAAATATTCAAATTTAAAATCTCAAAAGATAGACATATTTCACTAGTTAAATATTGAAGAAAGCTAATACATTATTAATAAATTCATAACTAAACATATAAAGATTTAGAGGGTGTTTGGAAGCTTATAAGCTAGAGCACTTTTCGGCTTATCTATGTGTTTGGTAAAGTTAAAAGTGCTTATAAGCCAAGTGCTTATAAGTTAAAAGCCATAAGCTGGTAAGCTAGCCACCCCGAGCTTATGAATTTTTTGTTTATAAGAACTTTAAGTTTGACCAATATTTTTACTATTTTATATTTAAGATATTCTTTTTTAGAACAAAACTCCTACGTCAACTCATTGCCTCAAGTATTCAACCTAAACCACCCCTTCCCCTCTCCCCCTCCCCCACCTCTTCTAATATGCAATTCTTATTGACTATTTAAGATAAGCAAATTCTCTATTCCTTTGCATACTTATATCTATGTGGTTGTGTATTAATCTTTGAACTGTATGTAATAAATGAGGACATGTCAAATTTTTGATATATTATTTTCTAAGTATTGCGGTGATAAAGACAATATTTGTTTCTTTTTAAATAATTTGTCCTATTAAGGTTTATTTTTTACTGAGAAATTTTTGTTAATTTATTAATTATTATAACTTATGATTATATTTATCATAAAAATTATCTTATCTAAGCACAATTATATTTAAAATAAATGACAAATAAAATATATTTTATTTAAATCGATCCGGAATCTAAAATTTTGAAGAAATTACACCCTTATATGTGTAAACAGTTCTAAGGTTATTTAAGTTATTTTAGCATAAAAGAGCTTATCGGTACTTTTTATCAAATACTGCAGCAACTTATTATTAATTTTAGCACTTGTACCCATACACGTAACTGTTTATTTATTAAATCGGTTTCAACACCTAATGTTTATCAGCTATTTTAAATCAGCTAATCCAAACAGGCTTTTAAACTCTAAGGTAGATATTTTAAAGCTACTTAGAAAAATAAATTCTTTCAAGATTAATGGAAGAACTTTAAAATTGTAGATTTATTCTCTTACGAACGATATAACGTTTGAATTGGCGAAGATTTGTACCTAACTTTTCGGCAAAAAGGTATCCAATAGCTTTCTCTTGAAGACAATCTAAGAGCTTAACAGTTAAATTTTTTATCTAAATATTTTTTGAAATTTAACCCATGAAAAGATAGTACATGCAAATCTTCAAATCGTATGCAAGATAGAGACTTCGTTTAACGAAAAATATTGTGTGCGAATTTTAATCTTAATAATTTTATATGGCTATGGAGTATTTGAACAAATCATTGAAGAACCTAAAACAAAATCCGGACTTCAACTACCATCCCAGATGTTCAAAGTTGGACCTAATACACATTTATTTTGCGGATAATTTGCTAATATGCTGAAGGGCATATAAAATCTCCATCTAGTTAATGTACATGCATTTAATCACTTCTCTAAAGTTTCTGGGCTTAAAGCCAATATGGATAAAAGTTCACTCTATATAGCAGGGGTGTCCAATGACTTCAAACATCAGATCATTCGGGAAATGGGGTTTCTCTGCTGGGAAAATGCCATTTAGATACTTGGGAGTACCACTATCTTCAAGGAAGCTCACAATATACCAATTTCCGCCTCTAGTGGAAAAAATGATTGCAAAGATTAGATGCTGGTCTACTAATCATACGGTGGGAGACTGCAGCTGATTAAAAGTGTACTATTTGAGATGCATACTTACTGGTCTCAAATCTTTCTATTGCCAAAAAAAGATCATTAATATGGTAATAAATATATGCAGACTATTCCTATGGACAAGTACAAATGAGGTTTCCAGAAAAGCCTCAGTAGTTTGGGAAAAACTGTGCATGCCTAGGTCTAGTGGAGGATTAAATTTTTCGGACTTCTACATATGGAACAAATCAGCAATTTGTAAGCTATTATGGGCTATTACTCAGAAAAAGGGATAATCTATGGGTAAAATGGATTCACTGCTTCTATATAAAGCAAAAAGATCTAATGAAATGTCCTATTCCTGAACAAGCTTATTGGCTAGTTAGGAAGATATTGGAAGCACGGAGCTGGCTAGTGAATGATGGGGACCCCGAGACATTGTTAAAAGGCTTTGAGATACATGGAAAGTTCAATACTAAGAAAGAATATCAATTCTTTACTCCTCAATTCGAGAAAGTAGATTGGAAGAAATAGCGTTGGTGCAAAGTATCATTCCCATACATCAATTCATTCTCTGGTTAGCAATTCCGCACATGCTATCTACCGTTGATAAATTAGAGAGATGGGGAATACAGGTTAAAAAATAGTGTATAGTGTGTGCATCTGACATAGAGGAAACATTGGAGCATATACTATTTGACTGTCCTTATTCGCATCAGGTGTTGAGTACTCTAGTAGGCTGGTTGGGAATAAAAAGGAACATGACACTTGGCACGAAGAAGTCACTTGGATAGCAAGCAGAATCTACGATCGACCAAGGACTCACATTCTGAGATTTCTCTTTGCAGCAATTGTCTATCATATCTGGGCAGAGAGAAATGCAAGAAGATTTCAATAAAGGAAGCAAGAGGCTAGATAGAGAGTGAAGGAACTAGTTATACAGTTACATGTTAAAGGACAGGGCAATTGTAAATGGAATAGTATACTAGATAGGTTGAATTGTTGCCCATCTTAGATAGATCATAGCATAGTTTTAATTTTCCTATGGAACTAACTGTAGGCATATAAATTTTATTAAAATTAAATCCATAAAATAATTTAAATTATATTTTAAATACAAGATATATTAATCCAAATAAATATTATGGACTAATATACTTAAATTAATTACATAAGTCCAATATATATAGATTAAATAAATAAGTCTTAATACATTGGGCGAAAGTGATGAGCTGATGTTCCAAACGTCAATATCACACAAGAAGGGGGGGGGGG
>MU747980.1:43115-63906 GCA_026770625.1 Nicotiana glauca
CCAATTTTTCGATCTAGAAGAACCTGGCTCTTCTAAGTGTTCTAACTACTACTGTTGCGAAATTAAAAGTACAGAAAATAACAAAGACAGAGATTTTTACATGGAAAATACCTGTCTCAAAAGGTAAAAAAAGCACGACCTACTACTCAGTAGGATTTTCCTAAACATCCACTAAAATCAACGAGCCAAAACAGCATTTATAAAACTCTTGTAAACATAAGGATTAACTTTAATCCCAATGTGGCATACAACCTCAACTGTTGCGACACTTTCAAGTTAACTCTAACGTGAATACTCAAAGTACCTAATACAATTGCTTCTATGAAAGTTGGAAAGGTTCAATTTTAAACCACCTACTACAGTTGAACTAGAATAAGAATAAACACAATGGAACAGTTCTTCTATCTCATTCAAGTAGCTTTAGGAGTGCACACTTAAATCTCACATAAATTGCTTGCAAAATTGCCTTGCTCTTTTGCTCTCAATTTAGTTTAACTTCTGCGTATGTGCAATGCCTGTAAAAGAGAACAACCACGGTTATTTAACGAGTTAGTAATCAGAGTTTGATTGAGACTCAATTGTTGATCTTCCATCGAAGTTGAGTCCTTGAACAATACAAACTCCAACCCTATCCCTGATCCGGATTGTGTTCTCTTCTCATAAGGAGACTTCTTCTCTTTATCCACTATGCAACCTTTTCGATCAGTTCAGAAGATATTGCTGCTTGATCCTTAAGACTTATCTTCTTCACGTTCATCTCACATGTATAGGTTGATAAACACTGTGTCTCTCAAGATGGACCTGGTCCATCATTGAGTTCATTTGTCATTCTTCAAAACTTCATCTGAACTTGGGCCAATACGAGTCCACTTCATTAAGCCCAAGATGTCATCTTTTAGAGGTCCAGTTTGATACCACGTGTCAAATAACGTGGCATGCCAAGTCAAACAGAAGAGCCAATAGGATCATGGCACGTGTCAAAATGATATGGTATGCCAAATCAAATTAAAAGGCTAATGAAACTGTGCAACATGTGCAAGTGACATGTTCTAGCCAATCAAATGCGGCCTTGTCACTCTTTAATCTAATTGGTCCGGAAAAGTTTGTTCTCTTCACAACTCTTCCACCCCACAATTATAAATAGGGGTTCTTCATAACTCAAAAAATACACTAGAAGTTATAACAAGATGAGACAAAGGAGCTCGTGGATCAAAGGTCACAATTCTCTGCAATCTGCAAGTGTTCAAGCACTTCAACACAAATTTCAAGTATTCAAGATCAAGAACGAAATCAAATTAAATACAAGGCGTTCAAGATCAAGGCTAGTTATTCGTGATACAATTCGTGGCAACAGTCAAATTGTTCGCGATGGATAAATCAAATTCAGATTCAAGATCAAGCTCAAATGCCCTTGAATTTATATTGAAAAAGTAGAATCAGAGGAATCATAGATATTTTAACACTCAAATTACTCGAAATCAAATACAATGATTGTTGCAATATTTTTTCGATCTTTATTTTTATTCTCGATGCAATTTATTGTCTACACTAACTCTTGAATCCTAAAGAGTTTGTTGTGTATAAAATCTTTACTTGGTTGAATAAAAATTTTATTTTGACCAAAAAACACATTAGTTCTGAGTTTTTTTTTTGGCTTTTATAATGAATAGTTGTGTTCAAAACCACAAGGGAGAAAATGATCAAAATGGTCCTTAATTTATAGGGGTTGGACTATTTGAGTCCTATTTTAGTAGTCTCCTCGTGTTTCTCAATGTTCCCCACGAATCCCTGTTGCTAATCAAAATTTCTCCTGTAGTTTCATCGCCTGTATCCATGTCGGTATCATACCTTCGGCGTTGTCTACACAACCGTATACCCCTTCGCTGCCTTTTCACAGAATCTTCAGCTAATTCAGAGCCAAACTCAACCTCAACTTCAACACCCAATTTGGTTTCAGACCCATTTTTCAAATCTAGAGTTTCTGAACTGATTTTGAAGCAGCACTGGTCTCAACTCAAGGACCTAATTAAACCTATTAATCCAACTTCTTTTCTTCAACAACTTTTTGATTCTGGGTTTGATTCTGCCTCCATTTTGCCATTCTTCAGGTGGTCTCAACATGGTTATCAGGTTTACCACCCTCTTGACCATTTATTCAAACTGCTTATTCTGTTAGTCAGTGATAAAAGATACCCAAAGGTTCGATCTTTATTGCATGATTTTGTTAAGTATGGGAAAACCCATACGGTTTCTTCTGTTTTTCATACACTCTTGACTTGTAGTGATAACGTTTGTGCTAATTCTATTATTGTTGACATGTTGGTATTAGCTTATGTTAATAATGCTAAGCTGGATTTAGCTCTGGAGGCTTTCAATAGAGCTGGAGATTATGAATTTAAGTTATCTGTATTGTCGTGTAAACCGATGCTTAAAGGGGTGGTGAATGAGGGGAAATTTGATGTAGTAGAGCTTTTGTATAAGGAGATGATTAGGAGGAGAATTGAGGTTGACGTGTACACATTTAATATTGTGATTAATGGGTTGTGTAAGGCGGGGAAGTTGAATAAGGCTAAGGATGTGATGGAAGATATGAAGGTTCGGGGGATTATTCCGAATGTGGTTACTTACAATACACTGATTGATGGATATTGCAAGAGAGGTGGGGATGGGAAGATGTATAAAGCTGATGTATTTTTGAGAGAAATGGTGGAGCAGGGGGTGAGTCCAAATGAGAGAACTTATAATACTCTTATTGATGGGTTTTGTAAGGATGACAATGTCGGGGCAGCTATGAAGCTCTTTAAAGAAATGCGGTTTCAAGGGATGAGACCGGACATTGTGACGTTTAACTCGTTAATTAGTGGGCTCTTTGGTGATGGGAAAGTTGATGAGGCTCTTGGTTTGCGTGCAGAAATGGTACGTCTGGGGTTGGAGCCTAATATTCGGACTTATAATGTACTGATAAATGGGTTTTCAAAAATGAAGATGTTCAGAGAGGCTAAAGAGTTGTTTGATGATGTTATGAAGCAAGGGTTAGATTTTAATGTACTTACTTTTAATACAGTTATTGATGCTCATTGTAAGGCTAGCAAAATGGAAGAAGCAGTCGCACTTCGTGAGTTGATGTCGAACAAACTGATTTGTCCTAACATTTCGACATACAATTGCTTATTGGGTGGTTATTATCGGGAGGGAAATATTGAAGCAGCAAAAAAGCTACTGGAGGAAATGGAGGAAAAGAGTGTGAAGGCTGATGTAGTAACTTACAATATTCGAATAGATGCAATGTGCAAAAGGGGAGAATCAAGAAAGTCAGTTAGACTTCTGGATGAGATGTCTGAGAAAAGGCTGATCCCAAGTCATGTGACTTACAACACTTTGATGGCTGGCTATTGCCAAGAAGGAAACCCCAAGGGAGCTGTTACTATTAGGAAAAGAATGGAGAAGGAAGGAAAACAACCGAATGTTGTTACTTACAACGTCTTGATTAAAGGTTTCTGTCAAAAAGATAAGTTGGGAGAAGCAAATGCTTTTTTGAACGAGATGTTGGAAAAAGGATTGGTACCCAATAGAACTACCTATGACATTATCAGAGAAGAAATGATAGAGAAGGGATTTGTCCCTGACATAGATGGACACCTCTACAATGATGTTGTCAATTGTTAATTATGGCCGAGAATTTTGAGAGTGGTCTAATAGACTCATTCCGTCATTGCTTTTGGTACCCCATATTCTGTCATTGTTATTTCACACTTAAACTACTTTTGAGTACCCTGTTGTTCGAGAGGGAGCGAAAATCTTTGTGGCTCTTGGTTCCAGTGCAATGCAGGTGTGTGCTTTTCTCCTCTTGACACTCTTTCTCTCTTTTGGTTAGAGTAGTTAAAGATACGAGTTATATGGAGGTTATCTCATCTTCATAAATTTTTTTGTGTACATCAAGGATTGGTTAGTCATATTGAATGGGTGCAACTCAATGGTGGATATGTCTGCTTCTCTTTTGCGCCACAAAAACAATCTTCTGTGCTCAGACATAGTCGCAACTCGCAACTGATGCAAAAGGTGAAATTAGATAACAGTTCTTTAGTTCTTGTTTTTTCATTTTCTTCGTGCAATCCTTCTATGTGATTATACTGAGATATACGTCATAATGGTGTCAATGGACGAGCTGTTATTTCCGAGAAATGATGGTTGATTTCATCCAATATTTGGTGATGTTAATTTCGCTGTTGAGTCTTTACCACTAAAATCTGTCAACTGATGTATAATATGATACACAACATATTAATGTACTCAGGTCCCTGAGTATCATGTAACAGTTGAGTTAGTTTTGCGAGGGGTCTGTGATGGATAGATTAATGTTGTTGAATCAATACAAGATTAAACTGAAATGCTGCTCAAATGCATGGAAGATATAGAGTTGTTGTGAGGAGCCAATAGCCATGCATGAATGTCAAAATAAAATGGTAATTTGAGCTCTTGGGGAGATTGTTTGCCCTTTGCAGGAAGGTTCAACTTTATGAGAACCTTAGATAGATGGTCGGTTAGACACGACGCTAGCTCTGAGTTAATTGAATCATTTAAATGATGAAACTGTAAGTATAAAGATCCAAAAGATAAAGTATGCCAGATAAATGAGGTTGCTGATATTGTCCTAGAAATTTACTTGCAAGAGTTTTGACACTATCTTTTTTATCAATAAATCATTACTTACCCGTTCAAAGAAAAAATATCTGAAAGAGTTTGAATTGTTCTGCCATACTCTTATTTTATTCTCCTGGAAAAAAGGTTTATACAATAAATGATTTGCAAGTCATGTGTACTGTCATGCTTACAATATTTAGATGGTTACAAAATTTACATTTTGGTGTAAGAGGAGGACCATTGTACAGGACATAGGAAACATCCGGACCTTATGAGCTTCTTTCACTCATAGTAGGAGACATCCAGGACTACTTGTACATTTTCAGCCACTGAATATAAATGCAACAGAAATGAATAACACCGTAGACATTGAACTCTATTGATCTAATAATAGGAACGTGTTACTATCTTCATTTTGCTACTAGGAATTCCAGTTTGTAGATGATTTGATTTAGAAGAAACTGGTATTCCCTACTCATTCTTTCTCTTTAATTCAAGAGTAGGTGATGTTTTCCGGGCTTATGGTGGTGGGAGTTGGAATGAAGCTGCATAGCATTGTCAGAATATGTCTTCTAATTTAGTTTTTGTTTGTTTACTAATTGTATGGACCAAAAACTTCACGTCATATGTTTGACCTGGTCAACGGAGATAAAGCCTTTGAAGGCCATGATGTGTCGATGTTGTGACGTGTCGACCTGACCCAAAGGTCGAGGTCACGTAAGGAAAGCAAATTTTCATCGAGGATGAGGTGGATCGACAGAAGACGAGGACGAGTACCCAACCTCAGTACGCAGTAACGGGATATTGATTTCCTAAGGGAATATTCTAGTCAACCCTCAGGGGTTGGCCTGATGGCAATAGACTTGAGCCTTAGAGTTTGTTCCCTTTCAAGGTCTCGAGTTCGAAACCCACTGGGTGCAAACAATTTCTGAGGGCTATCGGACTGGGTAAAACCTGAATTAACTGTGGTGCACTTGCGGAAAACTCCTTGCCGAGAGCCTGTGCACCCTCGGGATTAGTCGGGGCTCTTAGAGACTCGGACACCCGATGCAAATAAAAAAAGGGGGAATATTCTAGTGAATAGTCCTCTTTGTTGTACTATCTAGGGTTTTATGACTCATGTACCCTTATAAATAGGAAGAGATGAAGTTCTAGAAAGGGGATAAAACATTTCTGTAATGAACAACATTGACATTCTCCGTGAAGATTCTCTCTTTGTTGAATACATACAAAGTTTATCTTTATACTCTTTTTCTTCTATCTTTCTCTCCTGATCCAAGAAGAATCGGAATATTCAATTGCTTATCATCATCCCTCATTGCCAAAAAGCTCAGTGGAAAATCTCACCCTTGTCGGGTGAACCTTGTTCTTTTTGTTACTTAAATGCCATTTATTGCTATCTTTCACGTTCTTAAACCATTATTGCTTTAAGACATTCTTATCTTACAGTACACATTTGATTATTGGTGGCAGTGACGACGCCTCCATCAACGGCATCAAGTTCACCACCACTCACAAACTCGAGATCAATCACCCACGAATGGTATGACGGCCTCGAAGAAAGTATCATCTTCGACGGGTCAGATGCCGATGGTTTGACTTTCTCTCACAATGACGCACTTGTCATTACTTTATGGATGCTTGATACTGATGCTAGGAGAATTATGGTAGACAACGGAAGTGGAGCGTGCATCATCCATCGTCGACTCCTCGTACAGATGCGACTCGAGGATAAGATAGTGTCCCGCTGCATTACACTAACCGATTTTAACAATGCAGTTGAACGAACTTTCGGCAGGACCGCACTCCCCGTCCTTGCTGATGGGGTGACTCTAGAGACCACATTCCATATCATGGATCAGGTTACCGCATCCACCGCCATCATAGGTCGACATTCTACGAGGGCAGTCCCCTCAAGCTTGTACCAAGTGATCAAGTTCCCGACCCCCGGGGAATATTCAACATACGACGGGAACAACGCACATCTCGGGAATGCTATCGGATCGCCTTGGACGGTACGAAGACCCAAAAAAAGAAAGAAAAGGAAGCAAAGCAATCAGCTGGGTCGAGGTCCCTGCAGGTCAAAGCCAAAGATACCATTATGGACCTAGAGACGGTCGAAGCCGTAGGGTCGACCATAGAGGACCTTGATCCCGTCCTGCTAGACCACAACGACCCTAGAAAAAAGGCCTACATCGCCTGCAAACTCCAAAACCCAGGTAAATTTAGTCAATTCTTAATAGCTAACGCAAATTTGTTTGCCTTTAGCCATGCATATATGCCCGGTTTTTGAACATTTTCGTAACCGGCCTTTGATAGGTAGCTCCCGCGTTCTTCACCCCGAATGGCATGACCCTGTAGCAGTAAGTTCCCCTGTGAGTGATAATGTAGTTTTCTCTTGGTCGTCTTCCTCCATGAGTATCTTATTGTAGCCTGAGTAAGCGTCCAGGAACCTTAGCAACTCATGTCTTGTTGTCTTGTCGATTAGCTGGTCGATGTGTGGCAATGGGAAAGAATCTTTTGGGCACGCTTTGTTCGGATCGGTGAAGTCCACGCACATCCTCCATTTCCCGTTCTTTTTTTTGATCATTACCACATTGGCAATCCACTTGGGGTACTTAGACTCCCTAATAGAGCCATTGGTTAATCATTTCTCTACCTCCTTGTGGACGGCTTCATTGATGGTAGGGTTGAACTTTCGCTGGACGCGCCTTACTGGGGTAGTAGGGGTCGACATTTAGCTTGTGCGTGGCTATCTCTTTAGGGATTCCGGGCCTATCTGCATGGCTAAAGGCAAATAAATCTGCATTAACTATTAAGAATTGACTTAATTTACCTGGGTTTTGGAGTTTGCAGCCGATGTAGGCCTTTTTGCTGGGGTCGCTGTGGTCTAGCAGGACGGGATCGAGGTCCTTTATGGTCGAACTGCGGCTTCGCAAAGAGAAAGGATAACTTTACAACACGTTAGGTTAACAAGTCACGAAAGTTGTAGATCGGAATGGAAACTAAAAATTTGACTAAGAAATACCCCACACACGACGCTAAACTGTATAACCCAAAATTTAGATCTAGGTTTAAATACAATTAGATTTGTAGAGAAAAGGATTAATCCAAGTCAATATTAATATCCAAGTAGCAGATGTGGTATTTTTATGGAGAGTATCAGATGTGTGTTGCATAAGAGTGTCTTATAGCAATAATGGCTTAAGAACGCGAAAGATAGCGATAAATGACATTTAAGTAATAAATAAAATAAGGTTCACCCGACAAGGGTGAGATTTTCTATTGAGCGTTCGGACAATGATGGATGATGATAAGCAATTGAATATTCCGATTCTTCTTGGATCGGAGAGAAAGATAAGGAATATAAAGGTAAACTTTTTATGTATTCAATGAAGAGAAAATCTTCACAGGTAGTGTCAATGTTGTTTTTTTACAGAAATGTTCGATCCCTTTTCTAGAACTACATTTCTTCCTATTTATAAGGGTATATGGGCCATAAAACTCTAAATAGTACAACAGGGAGGAATATTCTTTGACGAAATCTAAAATCCTTAGACTAGCCATTACTGCATACTGAGGTCGGGTACACGTCCTCGTCTTCTGTCGAGCCACCTCGTCCTCGACGACAATTTGCCTTTTAGGGTCAGTTCAACACGTCATGGCCTTCAAAGGCTTTATCTCCGTTGACCAGGTCAAATATATGACGTGAAGTTTTTCGCCCATACACTAATGTCTTTGGATTTCTGATTGAAAATTCTTGTTCTTATCTACTTATTTCATTTCCTCCTTAAAATAAAATTAAGAATTATAATGGACCCCTGTTAAATTTTTTGATATTATCTGTTCCTGATCTAATGCCAGATTGGTTTCACTGTCTTGCCCATTGGAAATCATAGTACGTTACTGTTGCTATTATGTTAACCTATAAATTATGCTTGGATAAATCCTCATCAAGGTCTTATTGACTACGCAAGTAGTCGGGTCTTTCCTTTTTGGGTTCTGTGCCTGAAATAACATTTTAGGCTGACAGTTACAGTGATGAGTTGGCATTCCTCGGGCATTTTCAAGAAATATGATTTTGTGGTGTAGTTTGCAAAATTTGATGCGTGCTAGAGGCCCGTGATGGAATATTTTTTCTGGATCCTTGACTTGTTGATGACCGCGTTCCGCAATGATACTTATGGTGAGCGACATGCCAAGATAACTTCTGTCTGGCTAGGGTTGAGCCTCATCAATCTACATGGCAAGACATTTTGATTTGATCAGGTTTTTGGAACAATACTATGTATAAGTTAGAGAAAGATAACAAAGAGTATTCTTGAAGAGAATTGTGTGACTGAAGTAGGGAACTGGAGGAGGCACTCTTTGTTACTTTTTCAAGAGAAAATGCAGGAGCAAGGAACAGAAGCTTGATGTTTTTCTGGTGGAAAATTGGTATAGGATTCTCAAATCTGCTTATTCTAACCTGATACTTCTTTCCTGGAATCACCAGGAATGGAATCCTTTTCTTTTTCTTTTCTTTTACCTCTACTAATTTATTTGGTACTGTAAAAATGCATGAAAGAACTATCCAAGTTCTGAAATCCCCATTGCTTGTGTTCCCTCTATAGTTCTTTATTATTATTTTTATGATACTCGCTTCCATTATTTATTATATTACTATTGTTATTGCTTGTTACTTTATTCTTGCCGTTTCTTCAGCTTAGGGTTTTTCGGAAACAACCTCTCTGTCTTTATAGGATGGGGTAAGGCTGCGCACTCATTACCCTTCCAGATCTCATGTATGGGATTAAACTGAGTTTTTTGTTGTTGTATTTAATGTTTTTCATATAGACTGAAAGAGAGAGTGCACAAATTCCCCAACCCCCAAAAAAGGTCATGTGTGTTGTTTGCTTCTTGGTAAAGTTTTGGTGGGCGTAACCTATAAGATTACAAGAGTTAAAAGTTAAATTATTTTAATTTCTAATTTCTATTATAATGTTCATGATAAGTTTGCACATCATTTGATTGTAGAATTGTTGTATTTATCAACAGAACTTTACCAAATTATTACTCATTCAATTTAATATAGGTCGAACAATCGTTATTTGCGACATGCGTTTGACCAAAATATTGTCTCTAGAAGCTTTTACTTATTTTTTAGTCGAGATATCAAGAAGCCTTTTGAGGGCCTATTAGAAGAAGTTCTAATTAAACCGATTGCTCTTCTTGAAATTACAAACAAACCCCTCCTTTTAAATCAAAGCTCCAAATTGTATGAGAAAAAAAAAGTGAAGAAATTATTTACCTCATTCATCTAATCTAATCTACGCTTGAAGCATTTAATAATCCCTACATCCAGAACAAATAATAAAGTCCAGTCCTATCCTAATCCATCTTTTTCGCGCCATCCGTTGCTACCCTTATCCAATTCAACAAACTTTGACATTATTTAAATATTAAAATGATTACTATTCGATTAGATATTATTTTGAATATCTAACTGAATCAATTGTAATTAGAATTGTAATCAGTTAGGCCGCAATTCCATCTTTACTCTACAATCTTACAAGATCTATCATTCAGAATTTACGAGTTTAGACAAGTTGAGCAAAATTTTAAAAATGCCAAAAAATCTAGTTCCTATAAATTATTTTTCCTCTCTTGCAATGAAAATTAAGGCAAAATTGAAGACTCTTTGAATTTTCATTTGATTCATGTTTCAAATTCTCTTACTCTGGTTTGGAATTTGGATTCTAAATATAAAATCAATAAGTGGAAATACAAATGAGAATTTTAATTATATTATTAATAAATTTTGCTATCGGAAGGAGAATTTTTGTGTAACTGGTGAAGTTGCTTACACGTGATTAGGAACCATGCGGTCACATATTTGAGCCGTGAAAATAACTCTTATAGGAATGCAGAGTAAGGCTGGTTATGGGTTCGAGCCTTGAAAATAACCTCTTGTAGAAACATAGGGTAAGACTGGTCACTAGTTCGAGCCGTGAAAACATACTTTTGTAAAAATATTGGGTAAGGTTGCGTATGATAGAACCTTGTGGTCTCCGGGCTATTTTTTTTTTTTTTTTTTTTTTACGGTCAAAGACGAGTTAGGAATTTCTAATATAAAGACTTAAAAAGGATAAACATTATGGGAGAAATAATACTCGTAGCTGTGCATTACAATTGTCATCACGAACATTCTTCTCGCCTTCAAACTATCCTGTACCAGTTCAAAATCAGCTTTCAAAGGTTGAGTAACGTAATCCTCTTCTCCTCCTACCAAAATAACTTTCTGGTTTCTCCTTATTAATCTCTTCCTCTATTATCTCCACCTACCATTTTTTTTCTTTGTCGTTCATTATCTTCTTTCCTATTTTTGGCTTACTGAATTCTGCTTCTTTTTTCCTCCTGTTTCCCTTTTTCTCAATCTGCTTTGGTATTGACAACCTTTGATAATTCTCTCAAACAAAGATTTTGCCTTTTTCTGACAAACCCATATCTTGACATCATATTTCTAACGTTGTTGTTTGTTTTCTTTTAGGAGATTCCAAGGTGGGTATTTCTGGGGTTGCTGATTTTACTTTCGACAATGAATTTGAGGTTTCTCTAGTTAGGAATCAATCTATGATATCTGTGATTTCCACCACTCTTTTAGGCATTTGTCTTCTTCAATCTTTCTCTGTATTGTTCCTCTATCATTTTTATGTTTTTTCATGAAGACACTTTTGGAAACACCGTCTGAGTAGTAGCTTTCTTTTATTGAAGAACAAAACAACCTATTTGATTGTCCCAAAAGTACATATTGGCATTTCTGAGATCACCGAATTGAGGTGCTATTGAATTTATAGCCACAATATTTGAAGTAAAAATGTCAGCTTTAAGGCAGAGTGCTAGTTCATCTGCATCAGAAGATGATCAAAGGTATGCAGGAATGGATGAAAAGAAGAGGAAAAGGATGATTTCTAACAGGGAATCCGCGAGGCGCTCGAGGATGAAGAAGCAAAAGCTTCTGCAAGATTTGACTGGGGAAGTGAGCAGATTACAGGCTGCTAACAAGAACATTATGGCTAAAATTGAAGAGACCACAGAGAGATATACAGTTTGTACTGCACAGAATAATGTGCTGAGGGCACAGGCAAGGGAATTGGATGATAGGTTGAGGTATTTAAATGATGTTATTAATGACACTGATTTGGCTGTGGATGCAGCTGATCCTTTGCTGAAGCCATTGCAGATTCCTAGTTCTATGCAGCCCATTGCTTCTTCAGGCTTGTTTAAATTTTGACGCCTATTTGGTTGTCTTTAATGGCTACTTGGATACCTTTGCTTCCACTAGTCCATATCTTAGTAGTGGTTTCTTTGGATGGTAATGTCATGTTAGTTATGTCTTTGTTGGTTATGCTTTAGTGTATCCTGTGTCTGCTTACTCTTTGAACCATGTATATACCAGGAATTATCTGGGAGTTGTTGAATCAGATGTTTCTATCTTGCTTGCTGGTCTTTCCTTTATGATGATATTAACAATGAGGGATAGCGGATTTGTCCTGTCATGGCTGATATTGAGAATCAGGGGATGATCATAGTGAAAGCTATTATGAATTAACTAGTATTGCTCTAACCACCCAATCTTCCTTCTTTGTCCATTCTTAGGAGCGGTAACTGATATTGAGAATTCAGGGATCATAGTGTAAGCTATTTATTGACTAGTATTGCACTGGCCAACTGATCCTCCTCCTTCATCCATTCTTGAGGAGGCAACTAGTTTGGGCTTGAAGAGCGGTAGTAGTTGTTATTGTTGTATTGTCAATGCTACCGACAGTGGCGGAGTCAGGATTTCCGTTAAGGGGGTTCAAAAACAAAAAAAGTTAAAAAAGATTATAGCTAGTGAGAATTGAACTAATGAACTTACAAAGGTTTTGAACTACCTAGACGACTAAGCTATGTTTTTGGGCTGTGTCAAGGGGATTCAAAACATAATATATAAAGGTAAAATTCAGATTTTCCCTTATATATACAGTATAATTTTTCAGCGAAGTGAGTGAACCCCCTTCCGCCCCCCCTAAATCCGCCCCTGGCTACCGATGTCCTTCTCATCACACATGATTATCTCACTTGCCTCAGTTTGTTCCAATGCCTTTAGGTTTGGGTCTTCCTTAGGCTCAATCAGTGCACCAAAGCACGCATAAGTTCCAAGAAGGGGAGGGGGCGGATGGAATTTCACTCTTTTTCAGGAGAGCTGCATCCAAAATGGTGTCAATTGGTAATAGAATATAGCTAGATAACTGATGCCGCAACATCCAAAAAATGTCGGATGATTTCATGGTACACAATATTTTATTAAGGAAATAGTTATACAAAATTATGCCTTTTTTTCTTCAAAGTACACCTAGATTGGAATATAGCAATCCGTCCGCCCAATGTTATATAGCTACAATGAGGCCTTCCTTTCTCTCTCTTTGTGGTGATAGAAGTCATAGTGCTGCCTTTCAACATAGAGTTGTGTATTTGCTGGGCACATTGAAGTCTGTATTTATCTTTTAAATCGATTTCTTAGTTTGGATTGCATCAGTATATGTCAAAATGCTGTCAAAGGGAAAAACTGTATATACAATGTTTTTAGTTCGTAAGATCTTGCTACTAGTGGAGTAAACTTCAGCTTTCTGATAATGCAGCGTGATCAAGGTAGGGAATCAGTTTCAAAAGTATATGTTTTTATTATAATCAAGCTCTATGGTTTCCAAATTGAACTTTTCCTTGCCTCAAAGTTGGAGTAACTGTTTTTCGAGTTCTAGTGCTCTTTACATAGATACATTCATTGGTGACAGAACCCTTAGACTTGAAATTTCAGCGATAGCATTTAGCTTGGGTCCTAACTCCACAACGGATGCTAGTTAGCCAGCCGGTGAGAACAAAACAGTGAATGGCTGAAGTACTCTATTGGAAACCTTGGTGGGATAACTCTGATGCCTTAGTTGCAGGCAGTAAGGTGTTTCCTGGGGAAGAAAAGAGAGGGAAGTGTCTGATGAATGGTTTACCTTCACTAGGGTTTGCATGGAGTATATATAAGGGACTAGTACAAATTGTGCAAGATTCGTTACTATCTTTGTTGATCGGTTGTGTAGCTGGTCAGGCGAATATGTAAGTAAACCGATCATGTCATCCCAACATTTAGGTGGATATGTAAGTAAACCGATCATGATAGCATTAAGCATGTTCTTGCACAAATGATGTTAAGACAACAATTTACCCCTCATGTTTGTAGGATGTTTGGGTATTAGTGGAAACTGTAACTGTGATAATGAGTTGGTTAATGAAATTCCTTTTCTTGGAATTCTAGAAAGTTGAATTTTCGGAGGGAAAAGCTGGCCACTGTTTGATGGTTGGCCCAGAGAAAATATATACAAAGACAGGAAGTCTCAGCAACAAATCTGAATCTGTGCTGTTTGGAAAACTCTAGCTCATTCCTTTCGTGGGGCTCGACAGATGCAGTCCCTATCTTCATCTGTGTAGTAAGATACACCAGATGTAATACTCAGGAACTAGGATTATACGTCTCTGTTTGCCTTTCATAAGTTAATAATTGGAGATATTTTCTCTATTCTTGTCCTTCTCTTTACTGCATGATGTAGCCCTTCAGGATTACTACGTTTGATTGCATTGAAGTTTTCTAATGCTACCTTGTGAGAATGGTGGAGATCTTCTACTGAAGTTAGGATTTTGGATAGTGTTTGTGTTCAAATTCTTTGACTTGGATTCAGACATTTCTTGTCTTAGTAGAGAATGTTTTCCTCCTTTACTCACATCCCAGAATTGTGTGTTTTATTTTGATTGGTTCTCTAGCAAAACATATGAAATCCTAAGCCTTTTCTGTTTATTTTTCGTAGCTTTTCTTTGGCTCAAACATGTACTGTAGTTCTGAAGTAGTTCTGGTTAATCTGCTTTGGCATTATTGCCATTTTTCTAGAGATCATTATCCGGAGGAAACTATGCTTACAGCTGGACCGGCTTGTTATTTACACAAATTATTGTTAGTAAACTATATTTGTCAAATAATTCTAGAAAATATGAATGAACATAACCAGAAATGAAAAACAGAAACAGAATTTTAATCCGAGCCCACTGAATTCACAATGTTTTCTTAAGGAATTTAATCCCCTCCTAGTACCCAATGTTGTGGATTATTTCCTTCCAGGATAAAATGAATTACACAATGGTGTAGTGGTACTTCAAACCCCAGTGTTTCAACGAACACAAAGTTAGGTAGCAAATCACACTTACTGTTGCTTTGTTTGATGTTTAAACTATACAGAAGGATGAGGAGAAACTTAGAAAATCATATGGAAATTCTGAGCAGAATAGTCTTTTATTTATAACTAAAGTTGAGTTGGAATCTGAAGTGGTGCAACTCTTCGGAATGACTGTTTATGCAAAACGGCCACAACATAAATGTCATAACATTAATAGTTATTTACTCAACAATAAAGAGGGAAAATTGAAGAGGATAGTTTAATTTTTAGTTACACAACTGAAAAACGGATTGAATTTAATATTAATATTTTGTTATTAAAACAAATATTTAATAACATTTCTGTTAATATTCTACTATTAACAAATAAATTTGGTCCAAAAAATTAATCAATCGATCGTTTGACCAAATCCGAAGCCGAAGCCGAAGCCGAGTGACGACGACGACGACGACGACGACGACGACGTGATGCTTGCCTTCTTCTCAACTCTTTAAGAGCTAGAAGAAGAGCAATTGCTTATATACCAATAAAAAAACCTCTTCCTTTTCCAATATGGGATAATGTCCCTTTGCCAAGGGGAGGAAAACTTAAAATTTTACTTAAATTTTTTATTTCCCTCCATTTCCCATTAACCCCATTTTAAGCATTCGGAAAAGGATCTAATATATCCTTGTACTATGGTAAATTATTTAAAATTGTCTCCCGTTATACTATTGGGCCATAAAAGTCCCTACCTTCCAATTATCCTAACAAATATACCCTTAGTTTGACGGAAGTGCCACGTGGCATCCATCCTTGCCTCTTTTTAAATCCGGGCACATAAGAGACGAGATTTAAAAAGAGGCAAGGATGGATGTCATGTGGCACTTCCGTCAAACCAAGGGCAGATTTAGTAGGATAGTTGGACGGTGGGGACTTTTACGGCCCAATAGTATAACGGGGGACAATTTTAAATAATTTACCATAGTACAAAGATATATTAGACCCTTTTTCGTTAAGCATTAATAGCTTAAAATCTCAACAATCCCCTACATGAATGGGAAATGACTATCACGGAAGTATACATTAAAACTGTGTGATTCGCAAGCTAGGATTAATTGCATATGGATAAATAGGTTTCCCTTTAAACTTTCCGTAGTGAACTTATGTCGGATATACTCGATCAATCGGAATATTTGATATCTTTGAACCGTCGAACTTTGGTATATACCTAGACAATCACAAGTCACACAACCAAATCTTAACCGTTTTTAGTTCCCATTGTTCTGTTCATTTCAGCCATGAACACCGCCTGGTTTCATAAGTGCGTAGAGAACTAGCCTTACAAAATTCTCCTTGAAGCGGCTAACACTTCACACTTACATAGGTGATTCCTAAACGTGTCATCCCGTAAATACACTATTTGATATATCCCGTATCAAATTTAGAAATGATTAAAAAGCCTTAATACTTATCCTTGGTACCGAACATTGTTTCATCACGAGAATGGACCAAAAGTTTAGTTGACAATGCTGAACCGTCATTAATGATTTTGTTTGATCTCCTTGAACTTAGATCTTGATATCTCCAGTCTTCTAGGTAGAGTTACCGCCACTATGACCTGTTCTCGGCCACAGTTCCATTCCCCTTGATGATTTCTCAACTACCTCTCTAATTAGGCCTTTTGTAAGTGGATCCGACACATTATCACTTGACTTTACATAATCAATCGTGATAATTCCTCTAGAGAGTAATTGCCTAACGTTTTTATGTCTTCTTCATATATGACGAGATTTACCGTTATACATAATGCTCTCAGCCCTTCCAATTACCGCTTGACTATCGTAATATATGCATATTGATGCCAACAGTTTGGGCCAAAATGGAATATCTCCCAAGAAATTCCGGAGCCATTTAGCTTCTTCATCGGCTTTATCTAAGGCTATGAATTCAGCCTCCATTGTAGAGTGGGCAATACAAGTTTGTTTGAACGACTTCTAAGATATCGCTCCTACACCAATAGTGAATACATATCCACTTGTGGACTTGGAATTAGTTGATCCGGCGATCAAATTTGCATCATAGTATCCCTTAATACTGCATGATATTTACTATAGTGCAAAGCAAAGTCCTAGGTATGTATTAAATACCCCGAAACTTGTTTCATGGCCATCTAATGAGATTAACCTGGATTGCTCGTATATCGACTCAATTTACTTATAGTACAAGCTATATTTGGTCGTGTACAATTCATGATGTACGTTAAGCAATCCAACACATGAGCATAATCCAATTGTGATATGCTTTGGCCTTTGTTCTTTGCTAATGCATGATTTATGTCAATTGAAGTCTTTGCAACTTTAAAGCTCAAGTGCTTGAATTTTTCAAGTACTGACTTAATATAACGAGACTGTGACAATTTCAGACCTCGAGAAGTCTTATGGATCTTAAGTTCCAGATTAAATCAGCAACTCCCAAGTCTTTCATATCAAACTCGCCAGTTAGCATGCGCTTAGTCGCATTTATGTTGGCAATGTCATTACGCTTTATCAACATATCATCCACATATAAGCAAACAATGACTATGTGATTTGGAACATTTTTAATGTACACATATTTATCACATTCATTTATTTTAAAACCATTTGATAACATTGTTTGGTCAAATTTCGCATGCCGTTGTTTGGGTGCTTGTTTTAGTCCGTAAAGGGACTTAACAAGTCTACATACCTTCTTTTCTTTACATGGAACCACAAACCCTTCAGGTTGTTCCATGTAAATTTCTTCCTCCAACTTCTCCATTTAAGAAGGATTTCTTAACATCCATTTGATGAATTTCAAGACCATAAACTGCAGCTAACGCTACTAACGTTCGTATGGACGTAATTCTTCTAACTGGAGAGTATGTATCGAAATAGTCAAGACCTTCTCGTTTTGTATACCCTTTGACCACAAATCTTGCCTTAAATTTATCAATAGTGCCATCATCTTTCATTTCCTCTTAAAGATCCATTTAGAACCCAACGATTTATTTCCAGGAGGAAGATCAACCAATTCCCGTGTATGGTTGTTCAATATGGATTCTATTTCACTATTGATTGCCTCTTTTCAAAATAATGATTCCAAAGAAGACATAAATTCTTTAAATGTTTGAGGCTAATTTTCCAATAAGAAAGTCACAAAATCTGGTCCAAATGTAGGCGTTCTTTGACGTTTATTACGTCTTGGATATTCCTGATCAAGTGTACTTTCTTTTGTTTCTTCCAGAGGTCATTTAGATCCTTCACCAATTGACTCACATTCCTTTTTATACGGATATATATTTTCAAAGAACTCAACATTTTCTTATTATATAAACGTATTATTATGAATGTCGGGATTTTCTGATTTATGAACCAAAAATCGATATGCTTTACTATTAGTCGCATATCCTATGAAAACACAATTAACGGTTTTCGGTCCTATTTTTACCCTTTTAGGTTTAGGAACTTGCGCTTTTGCCAAACACCCCCACACTTTAAAATACTTCAAGTTGGGCTTCCTTCTTTTCTATTTTTCATATGGAATGGATTGTGTTTTGCTATGGGTTACTCGATTTAGTACCCCCGCCCCCAAGTTTTATGGAAAACTAGAACTTATCAATAATGTGTTCATCATCTTCTTTAATGAATGATTATTTCTTTCTGCAATCCCATTGGATTGGGGTGTGTAAGGGGAAATTGTTTGATGAATAATTCCATATTCTAAACATATTTTTTCAAAAGGACATTCTTATTCACCACCTCTATCACTTCTTATCATTTTGATTTTCGTGTTAAGTTGCGTTTCAACTTCATTTTTGCATTGTTTGAACGTGTTTATTGCTTCATCTTTACTATTAAGTAAGTAAACATAGCAATATCGATTACTATCGTCAATAAAATTTATGAAATACTTCTTTCCACCGCGAGATGGTATTTGTCACACCTTCTTTTTTACACACCTATCCCAAAGGATAATGTATAAGAGAGTTTTTCCATTTAAAGTAACATTATTCGAAATGAGATTATTTATTTATTTTTAGAGTCACCACTTGGGATAGGATTGGCTTTTGGTGTCCCAAGTCACCGGTTTAACTTGAATCTCAAATCGAGGAAAATTTTGACTTCCCAGTTGGAGTCTGCGAACCAGAAATTCTGAATAAGGAATTCTGTTGACCCCGGGGAAAGTGTTAGGCCCCCCCGGATCTCGTGGTTCTAGCACGGTCGCTTAAATTATTATAATTGGCTAAAAAAAATCTAATTTTAATACATGCTTTAACTTATGAGATTTTTTAAACTTAAACCGCCTTTATTATTATTATTTTTTAAAGGGAATTACAACGTCATGAAAATACGTCTCGAACCATATCACATAAATGCACTCGCGATTTTTGACACATTTCGACTTCGTTAAGATTCAGATTTGGGTCACACAAATGTGCACCCGAGTTTAGGAAGGTAGAATTATTAAAAAGCGCGCCTAAAGGGACTAACGTATTATTAACTTTGTGGGAAGCCATGAAATTCGCTAAATGGCGCATCCCGAATTCTAAGGATTTTAATATGAACATTTAAAGAGGGCCCCGCAATTTATACATTTTTTTTGGCGAGGCTCATCTCATTTTTATTATGTAAAGGCCAACTTAAAAGCAATCTATCATTTTTTCTATTGAATTTGTCTCTAAAGAGCCCTAGTTAATTAATGTTATAAAATTCGGGCCTCTAGTTCAAGTCCGGATTCAAACAAAAGGGAAAACCTCTTAATTTGAACCCGCTACCTAACTCGAAAGCCCAATTTATGTTTTATTAAAATTAATCCTAATGCTCTTAATGTAGGTTTCAACCTTCAGCAATTCGATATGGAATTTTAAAACTCAGCCCAAATAACAACAAAATTAAATGACCATGTGACTGTAAGCCGCCTGGGCCAACCATCAGGCCCAGATCTCAATTGAGGACCAGATATATCATTTTTGTGGCTTTGGGCTTATGAATAAGCCCAAACAAACTACTGTAACAGCCTTAGACAATTAGACTCATCCATTGGAACAGTGAACAGAAACATTCAAATTCAATGCAACTGTCGATTTAATTCTAAATTTGCTTTTTAAATCCCAAAACTAGCAAAATCAGTTAAAGGCCAAAACTGAATTGCTTAACATCAAATTGAAGGATCCTATTTTATTGAAATACAATTTTGTTTTGAGTTTTATTTTTTGAATCGAACTACTGGAATCTAACAGCTAAACTAACAGGTTTATCTATATGGATTATGGCTGTGCATGCTCATCATATCTACTATCTAATTAACAACACATTAATGTGAAGCTCGAACAATCAACTTTACCCAAATTAGCTCTATTCCTAATCAGCACTATACTTGTCATGACGAATTTCAAAACAGTCCAGAATAGTCTAAAACAGTCCAGATTACATAGTCATTAGGAGCTATACACATGCTAGCATATGAATTAACAAAGTCTACAATTAGGATCAGCTACACAGTCCAATTATAACAGTCCAATATAGTTCAAATTAATTACAATGAAGATGTCACTAAAATTAAAAATGTCACGATCCAAAATTCACTAAGGGTCGTGGTGGCGCCGGGCATCGCCGTCGGGTCAGCCAACTCAAATACTTAATTAAATCTCATTCTTAACACTTTTGAAATCCAGGATTTTCCTTAATTATTAAGAGATTTTAAAGGATATAGTTTCAAATTAAATTTAAATGTTGAACAGTTAATACTGTCACACCTCTTTTTTACGGCGCTCACTCCCCGGCGAAAGGGATATAAACACAAAAAGAGTTTTTCCAATTAAAGGACGATTGAGACGGGATTCTTTTATTAAAAGATTCAGAGTCGCCACTTGGGAGATTTATGGTGTCCCAAGTCACCGGTTTGAATCCCGA
>MU747987.1:0-16115 GCA_026770625.1 Nicotiana glauca
AGATTATTTTTGGATAAAATTTATTTAATTATTTAATAATTAATTAAATGCCAAATCACTACTGAAAATACGCCAGAACTTCTCTGGCCGCAGTTCTGCCGCGACCGCGGCAGGCAGATTCAGAAAGCCTCTCTGACCGTGGTTCTGCCACGACCGCAGTAGAACCGAGGTAGGCAGCGTATTCTTCTGAAAAGGCACCTTTTCCAGACACCTCTTCTGATAATTGCCTATTAATTCTGAGGCGTGGCTCCATTTTTTACACACGAAAAACACTCCAGAACTTCTTTCTTTCTGAATATACTGCATCCTAATTCGCAGTTTCTCTCTCTCAAATTCGTAAGTGTGATTTTGATTCGTTCTTTGAGTTCGTTGGTATCCTGAAGTTTGTATTGCCACTGTTGCAGGAAGGTTTATTCCGTTTTATCCTGGGAGGATTTAATCCATTACCTTGGCAATGTGTGAGGGGGTTAAAATTCCTTAAGGACACACAAGAAACTTGTGGACTCGGAATATTTCCAACTCTCTACTATTTTCCAGATTTCTTTAATTCTCCTAACAGTTTTTTTTCTGATTTTTGGTTTAACACAGTAACGTTTACGAAACTTCCGTTCTCCTGCAAAAACAAGATAAACTTAAATTGCGACAAAACAATTTAGGTAAAGAATTGTTGTTTTCCCTAATTATATGCTAATGTTATTAACCACTGTTTGACCAAAAAGTATTAAACTCTTTGATAAAACCAATTAATAATGAGACAGAAAGTAAATCTTAGCTAAATATAATCAACTTTAGGTTTAGATATTATGGAAACTAAAACCAAAGGAACCGAGTTTATACAATTTTCTTAAGAAAGATGCACAATACAAAACAACAAGCTTACACATTTGATATATTCTTCCATATTTGTATAAGCAAAGAGGATAAGGAAGGAATCTCACTAATAACTACAAGATTCAATATTATTGATTCATCGATAGGGGATGCCAAGATCTATGATCGGAAATCTGGACTCCTTCCTTTTTCTCTCAGAAGTTTTCTCTCCTTTTTTCTTCTTCTGCCTTTTCCCCTTTATATACTGTCTATTTCTCCTTTTACTCATTAGTTCTTAACCATTGTGCCTCCTTATGACTGCACCCTTCCTCACTCACCCCAATGTTACGCTCCGCAGTGTGAGCCTTTTGATGACCCTATCTCAGCCACGACCGTGATACTCATCGCCATTATGCCTCATGGGCATAACCATGGCCGGGTCGACTTCTTACCATCCCTATTGATAACCATTTTATCAGATTTTGACCCATACAGTTAGTTCCTCCGCTCGTTGAGGTCGCCTTTTGGCGGGCTTAACGGGTGGATCCTATCGACTTAAGAGGAGAAATATGGACATTATGTGAGGACGGGGTCCTTATGGCGAGGAGGCAACGCGATGTCTCAAGGAAGTTACTAGAGCATTACGTCAGTTCAGAGATGGATCATCACGTCGATTCAGGGTACCATGAATGCCATTATGTGTCATTATAGTGCACATTTCCAAGCACAATATCGTTTCTTGTGCCCTTTCAGTTTTTCGATTGGTGGCTCTTGGGTTTCCCACCCAGGGCATCTGCGTTTTTATAAATAGGGGGAACCCACTATTCGATTGTCATGCTTTTCAATTTTCTTGAGAGAACTTTACAAGTTTCCACTTTCTTCAGTATTTCATCTTCTGCTTTCGTCAAAATCCAGCGTGACCATCCTTTCTTTCCCTTCCTTGCTATTGTTCGTTTTGGTCTAGACAGGCACGTGGCTGGTATTTCTTCCCAGACTACTAGATTCGTCGAAAATCCAGTGCCAGAAAATGACATACCCTTCTTGAAGAGGACGTGGAGCTGACGGAGGATGAAGGATTTCCAATAGTGGATGAGATACTACCCAATCCGAAGAAATTAAGGACTGATTTTAACAGCCCCGTGGAAATGAACTAGAACCTGTCCCTTCAACCATGGATGAAGCGCTATTACGTCGCTCAAGGACAATTAGGGAATCCCCATTCATATCGAAACGATACCAGTAATGGGGAAGGGCGTCGTACATTTGCACCATCTAGGGTACTGCGCATTTTACGCATACTCTTTTGTTATCGGGTATACGCTTCCTCACCCTTCTCTGGTGGTAGAATTCTGCCGCTTATACGAAGTGTCCCGACCCAACTCTCTCCGTACGCATACAAACTCTTTCTCATGCTTATCAAGTACGCAGAGCTTGCTGGACGAGAAATTTCTTTGGGGCACATGCTTCACATCTTCGCCCCTCATTTCCCTCGGGGTACAATGATACATATGCGCCACCAAGAATTTGGTGGTGAAAATGGATGATAAGGCTAATCGCCGCTTCTGGGAAAGCTACTTCTACGTGCAGACAGAGCACCTTGTGTCGGACTTAGCGGGGTTTCCATAGACGTGGAACTTCACTCGTAAGTTTTCCTTTGCTTATTTTGTGATTCCTCTTACGACGGTCGTCGATCATTCTCTTTCAGTCGATACTGTTAAGGACTTGTTTTCATTTTTGCCGTCGAGAGACTACCTCCCCCGCTAGTTAACGATATTCGCGAGTGGGTGAGCGCAATTCTCCCCCATACAATGGGGATTCATGAGTGGGCATCCTTCCACGAGAAATATGGGTGTAAGCCTATCACTGATGAGTCGGTCCACCGTAGTCTTTCCCTTTATTCTTTGTCTTATGGTTTAATCTTGTCGTTATATGATTGATTTTCTTTGTTGACATGGAGGGTACGGAGGACGAGGGCTACTCCGCTTGCATTCTGTTAGTCGGCGCCCCTTTCCCGACCTACATCGAGAACCGCTACCCGGCATGCACCGAGAGTTGCTATCCATCTTACACCAATGGCTGAAATCATCATGCAGAGTCCACTTCTCAGCCAGAGACTCCGGCTCATATTGTCCATTCAACCGGAGAATCTTCCCACACCGGTAGTAGAGAGGCCCCGTTGAAGAGGCGACGGGTGGTGTTGGAAGCGACTCCCCAGGACGAGATATCTGCGAGGGGTGATCCAGCCTTGGTGGTGCCCGAAAGTGGCAATGATGCCAACCTAACCGCAGAGGCTACGCCTATTATAAGCGATCAACAGGTTGGTGCGGCGTAGAGACGGAGTCCTGAGGCTGCCATTTCTATTTCTAGCGGCCCTTCGACATCCCGGTTGAACAGTACTTCTTCCTCGGCCAAAGAGAGGGGAAAGGGAGTTATGGTTGATGACTAAGAGTCTGAATCCGACATCGATCCCGACAATGTTAGAATGTTTAATAAGGGTTTTACTCGAATTGTGGTGAGAGTGGAAGGTCCCTCCTGATATTGGAAATTCTGTCGGACCTTAATATCCTATGGGACACAGTGGATTTTGTGCAGCAATTTGACCTTCTATGCTCTGCCGCAGAAAATGGAGCTCTTCAAGATGTCAGTAATGTTGAATTGTCACGCGGCATGGCTGCGATGGGTATAAGGGTAAGTTCCTTGATTTGGTGATATTATTATTTTTGCTATGTGATCTCGATCTTTACCGACTCATTTCTCCTCTTTATTTTTAGTCTTATATGCTCGAGATCGAGAGTGCTCGTAGGGTCGAGACTCGGGTCGTGATTTTTCTGAAAAAGCTTGAGAAGTATCGATGGTATTGCAATAGATTCCACAAGATGCATGAACGGCTTAGGGCGGGTACTGGTGCCCAATCCATTGGGGAAGATTTGTAGAACAGGGATTAGAGCTGATGCAATAAGTCCAAAGATGCAGTGAGCTCGAATTGCTGCTCCGTTCTAAAGATGAGGAAAATGAGGTGGGCAAGGGGGTTGCGGTAGAGTGCGGGGACCTTCAGGCGAACGTATTGTCTTTGCAGGCCGAACTCGAGCAGCATGCCACCAGAGTCGAAGATTTGAGTGCAGAGTGGATGGGGAAGTTGGCCGAGCTAGAAAAGAAAGTGGCTGAAATGGAGAGTGCCGAAGAGGCTCGATCATTAGCCTCGGCAAGTGTGGTGGCGCTGGAGGATACCATTGGCGTACTTCAGTCTGAGCAGGAATTTGAGAGGGCTATGGCCACGCTGAGGGAGGTGAGGCTTGAGGAGCGTATTGGTGATATCAACCTAGAGGCTTTGAGCCTAGGAGATCGGGTCGTGGCACTCGAGGCCGAGAATGAATATTTGTTGGCCCGAATCGAGTCCGCCTCCGTCGGGGTCCCACGCCGCCTGTATGAGTTATGGGTCCACGCTGAGGCCCAGCGAGACATTTACAAGGGTATGTAGGAGACGGGGACTGTTCCGGAGGCCACATTTGAAGATGCTCGGGCATAGGCACGCGAGGCTCGTACTGCCTGTGGTTATGACCCTGCGACTCCGGAAGCCGAGGGGAGGGAAACAGATATCGGGGGTGAGCTCCCTTATGATGATGATGATGGCATTGGGGCGAACAACGGTGGAGATGATGCGGAGTGAAGCTTTAGCTGCATCTTGTGTACTTAGTTTTTTTTGTGTTGTTCTTTTGTTGTTTACGTTTATCTTTCCTTAGGAGCCCGTTTCGACCCTGTGTAAGGCACGGCTGCCGCACATGTACGTTCGAATAAAGTCATTGTTTCGTGTTCATTTAAGTATCTTTTGATTTTCATTGTGATCAGTCCTTGACTCTTTTTCTATCTCGAGTTCATACTTGCGGGTTTAAGCGAGGTCAGCTACTGATTCGTCAACTTAGGCGGAGCCAATCTTAATTCGGACGAGGTCAAGTTAAGATTCCTCAAAAGGTCGAGATTATAACCCGTTGTAATTTCGAACGAGGTCGAGTTTCCTTTTGGCGAAGGCCGATGGCCGGGGTGTTATTTTTAGCAAGGTTGGAATTATAACCCGTTGAGTTCGAGCGAGGTCAAACTTCTTTCTTGGCGATGGCCGATGGCCGTAGGGGTGTTATTTCGAACAAGGTTGAAATTATAACCCGCTGTGAGTTCGAGCGAGGTCGAACTTCTCTCTTGGCGGAGGCCGATGGCCGATGGCCGTAGGAGTGTTATTTTGAGCAAGGTCAAAATTATAACCCGTTGTGAGTTCGAGCGAGGTTAAACTTCTTTCTTGGCGAAGGCTGATGGCCGTAGGGGTGTTATTTCGAACAAGGATGAAATTATAACCCGTTGTGAGTTCGAGCAAGGTCGAACTTCTCTCTTGGCGGAGGCCGATGACCGTAGGGGTGTTATTTCAAGCAAGGTCGAAATTATAACCTGTTGTAAGTTCGAGCGAGGTCGAACTCCTTTCTTGGCGAAGGCCAATGGTCGTAGGGGTGTTATTTTGAAGAAAGGTCAAAATTATAACCCGTTGTGAGTTCGAGCGAGGTCGAACTTCTCTCTTAGCGAAGGTCGATGGCCGTAGGGGTGTTATTTCGAAGCAAGGTCGAAATTATAACCTGTTGTGAGTTCGAGCGAGGTCGAACTTCTCTCTTAGCGAAGGTCGATGGCCGTAGGGGTGTTATTTCGAAGCAAGGTCGAAATTATAACCTGTTGTGAGTTCGAGCGAGGTCGAACTTCTCTCTTAGCGAAGGTCGATGGCCGTAGGGGTGTTATTTCGAAGCAAGGTCGAAATTATAACCTGTTGTGAGTTCGAGCGAGGTCGAACTTCTCTCTTAGCGAAGGTCGATGGCCGTAGGGGTGTTATTTCGAAGCAAGGTCGAAATTATAACCCGTTGTGAGTTCGAGCGAGGTCGAACTTCTCTCTTGGCGAAGGCCTCAAGGGTGTTATTTCGAAGCAAGGTCGAAATTATAACCCGTTGTGAGTTCGAGCAAGGTCGAACTTCTCTCTTGGCGAAGGCTCATGGCCGATGGCCGTAGGGGTGTTATTTCGAGCAAGGTCAAAATTATAACCCGTTGTGAGTTCGAGCAAGGTCGAACTTCTCTCTTGGCGAAGGCCGATGGCCGTAAGAGTGTTATTTCGAAGCAAGGTCGAGGTCGAGTTTCGAACGAGGTCGAGTTTCCTTTTGGCGAAGGCTGATGGCCGGGGTGTTATTTCGAGCAAGGTTGGAATTATAACCCGTTGAGTTCGAGCGAGGTCAAACTTCTTTCTTGGTGATGGCCGATGGCCGTAGGGGTATTATTTCAAACAAGGTTGAAATTATAACCCGCTGCGAGTTCGAGCGAGGTCGAACTTCTCTCTTGGTGGAGGCCGATGGCCGTAAGAGTGTTATTTTGAGCAAGGTCAAAATTATAACCCGTTGTGAGTTCGAGCGAGGTCGAACTTCTTTCTTGGCGAAGGCTGATGGCCGTAGGGGTGTTATTTCAAACAAGGATGAAATTATAACCCATTGTGAGTTCGAGCAAGGTCGAACTTCTCTCTTGGCGGAGGCTGATGACCGTAGGGGTGTTATTTCAAGCAAGGTCGAAATTATAACCCGTTGTGAGTTCGAGCGAGGTCGAACTCCTTTCTTGGCGAAGGCCAATGGTCGTAGGGGTGTTATTTTGAAGAAAGGTCAAAATTATAACCCGTTGTGAGTTCGAGCGAGGTCGAACTTCTCTCTTAGCGAAGGTCGATGGCCGTAGGGGTGTTATTTCGAAGAAAGGTCGAAATTATAACCCGTTGTGAGTTCGAACGAGGTCGAACTTCTCTCTTGGCAAAGGCCGCAGGGGTGTTATTTCGAAGCAAGGTCGAAATTATAACCCGTTGTGAGTTCGAGCAAGGTCGAACTTCTCTCTTGGGGAAGGCCGATGGCCGATGGCCGTAGGGGTGTTATTTCGAGCAAGGTCGAAATTATAACCTGTTGTGAGTTCGAGCGAGGTCGAACTTCTCTCTTGGCGAAGGTCGATGGCCGTAAGAGTGTTATTTCGAAGCAAGGTCGAAATTCTCTCTTGGCGAAGGTCGATGGTCATAGGGGTATTATATCGAAGCAAGGTCGAAATTATATCCCATTGTGAGTTCGAGCGAGGTTTAACTTCTCTCTTGGCGAAGGCCGATGTATGGGGTGTTATTTCAAAGCAAGGTCAAAATTATAACCCGTTGTGAGTTCGAGCGAGGTCAAATCTTCTCTTTTGGCGAAGACCGATGGCCATAGGGTTGTTATTTCGAGCAAGGTCAAAATTATAACCCTTTGTGAGTTCGAGTGAGGTCGAACTTCTCTCTTGGTGAAGGCCGATCGCCGTAGGGGTGTTATTTCGAGCAAGGTCAAAATTATAACCCGTTGGGAGTTCGAGCGAGGTCGAACTTCTCTCTTGGCGAAGGCCGATAGCCGTGGGGGTGTTATTTTGAGCAAGGTCAAAATTATAACCCGTTGTGTTATTCCCATTTAGGGACTTTACTCGTCACCGTGTTGTATATGTGTGAATCGCGGCAAGATTTGGTCCGCTTAATTTCGCTTTCATTTGGAGAGTATTGTGTGTTGTGTTATTCCCATTTAGGGACATTACTCGTCACCGTGTTGTATATGTGTGCATCGCGGCAAGATTTGGTCCGCTTAATTTCGCTTTCATTTGGAGAGTATTGTGTGTTTCTTGGGTGAGTCCCAGTTCCTTGAATTTTGCTTTCATTGGAGAATGTCACATGCTTTATGGGCGGGTCCCAGTTCGCTCAAATTTCCTTTCATTGGAGATCGTTGGTTAAATAATTTTTTAGTTAATCAGTTGTTCTGTTATTTGTGATTACGCTGCGGTTTAGTGGGTTTTGCTCGGTCATTACTTGCGAGGTGGTATTCTACGGAACCATTTTCGGGGGTGTTCTAGAGACATTAGTCCCTTACTTGCGTACCCCCGCGAGTGCTCACGTTCCTGTTTTGAATCAACAAAAGAGTGAAGATCTTCAACCAATAAAATTATGTGTTACCTCAACCTAATGAGCCGATGAAGGGAGGAATGGAGTTGGAGGGTTACTTGCCTGCCTAGTGCTCGCATAGTGGCTTTTGATTTAGCAGCCGCGTTAAGTTCCACCATTCAATTGCGTCTAGTCTTCTTGTGAGTTGGGTTTACCTCTTCTGTTGGGACATCGAGGCTGAGTCCCAATATTTTCGATATGTGTACATAATAAGTGAAACATGTCAAGTTTTGTTCATAGACCATCTAGCACGCGTGATATGAAAATAACGCGGGATGTGTCTGACCTCGTAAGGGGTCATGCAACGGGTTATCATCCCTTCCCCAGGGGTAGATACAAGGCAGACACGTCGCGTGGGGTCACGGTTATGCCTAGCACATAGTGACTGTGGTCCTACTTAAATCGTACTTGTGACTCGCTGAATCTATTGTCACGGGGACGTAGGGGTCTCGTATAGACGTCGGTTATGGTTTCGTATAGAGTCTGACCAAGATTGATACGGTTATTTTCAAGGACTTATCTACCCTTTTCAAGTAGGCGTTGCCATTGAAGTGGCGAGGTTGTGACTGCCTGAAAGTAATACTTGACTAGTTCTAGATCAAAAGGAAACTAAAGAATTTTAGCTAAGAAATCCCCACAAACGACGCTAAATTGTTTGACCAAAAAGTGTTAAACTCTTTGATAAAACCAATTGATAATGAGACAGAAGGTAAATCTTAGCTAAATATAATCAACTTTAGGTTTAGACATGATGAGAACTAAAATCAAAGGGACCGAGTTTATACAATGTTCTTAAGAAAGATTGCAAGATGCACAATGCAAAACAATATATTCTTCCATATTTGTATAAGCAAAGAGGGTAAGGGAGTAATCTCGTTGATCATGAAGTTGCTTAAAGAAATATGTACCACAGAAACAGGAAATTCCACCATTTGGTAAAGTCCGCCGCTATGTTTACAGTTAACTCCAATTATCAATGATATCAAGAAGTGAAACATATTGGGAAAAAATACTCCTGCAAATGTGACACTGATAAAAAAAGTTTAGCTAAAGATAAGCTTTCCTTTGAATTAAGGTAAAACACATGTCAAAAATGCCTGTATTCTGACGTTGCACGTGAAATGCTACAAGTAAACAACAGAAGAACCCTTTGGCAAGAGTAAAATCTTTCTTGTTTAATTAGTTGGCAATTGGAAGTTTGGAAACTGGAAGCACCAATTAATGCGAGCGGTATCTCATCGTTGAAACAAACTCCTTATATCCTGCTGCCAAAATCAATGAGAGGAAAAGGATAAACCTTTGACAGAGATGCAATATCATTAGGCATCTTTCCCCTTCTGTTAAGCATATAATGGTTGCAGCTAATCTTCCCTGACTCCACAAGATGTTCTAATTCTTTCACAAGGATCATCGAAACAGAAAACTTGTTATATCATAATCCCAATCAGTGGAGACGAACTGTCAAAGAGATGTGATATTACTAGGCATCATTTGGCACTGCCAGCTTATAATGGAACGAGCAGTTCTTTCCCATCTTCACAAGCTCTTTTGCTTCTTCGATCATGGAGTGAGCAACCATCATATCAACAACCCGTTGTATTATACTAGTATAAACAGTATGTTTCAAAACAATACACTCCTTGCACAACTTATAAGCAAAATCAGGATCATCCTTATCACACGCCAGAGGAATAAGTAACACGAATGTCACAAGATCAGGAAGAACCACATTTTTCTCCAACTTTGCATACCAACTTTTAGCCAATTCCAAATCACCATCCTTTGCCCGAGCTGAAATCATCGCGTTATGACTATGAGTATCAGGGTTTACTCCCCTTTTCTTCATCTCCTCAAACAATTCCTCAGCCTCTACAACCTGACTGTTCTCTACCAACGAGCGTAAACGCGAGTTATAACTCCTAACATTCGGAATAACATTCTTCTTTTCCATCAAAGTCCACATTTTTTCAGCTTCAGAAAACTTATTATTCTTGTAAAACGCATCTAGCAACGTATTGAAAGTAATAACATCAGGGTCAATTCCATTTTTTCCCATCTCTTCTATCAGCAAAACTGCGGAATGCGGTGAACCCATCTCACAGAAGGCCTTGATCACCGTATTATACGAAACGACATCTGGCTCAATAGCTAATTTTCCAGGAAATTCCCTGAAAATCTCACTAATTTTATCATATTTCTTCGAATTAACACAAGCTCCCAGTAGAGCATTGAATGACATGACGGTACGGTCACAGCTTAAATCGGGCATTTCGTCGAACAGCCTCTGAGCATGCTCGAACATACCAGCTTTGCCATACAAGGAAATGAATCGTACAACGAAACGCTCAGTTTTTATTTCTGGGTATACTTTTTGGTGTTCGAAGATATCTTCAATAGCAGAGAACTGTTCAGACTGGATGAGCCGGCGTACGAAAGATGCATATTTTTGATAATTGCGGCGGAATTTAGGATTCTTTGTGTCTTGCTTGAATTTACGAATCAGCGACTGAAATGTCTGTTCGGGTTTACTGATGGCTTTGACGGGTTGAGGAACTTTGGATTTGACATCGGCGATGGCAGTAAGGACTTGGGGTTTGGCGGTCTTGGTGAATACATCATGGAGACGGCGGTAGAGAGAAGCCATTTTTTGCGAGGTTATAATATTAAATCTGTCATTTTACGCGACTTCGGCTACATGTTTTATACCGCTTTATCCAAGTAGGTCATGACTCGATTCTTTTCTATTTGTCTTTTAAATTAACTCATTTGAAAATAAACTAGAAAACTTTTTTTTTCTCCCCTTTAATTCCCTTTGACCTCTTCCTTTGTATTAGAGCTATTACTGTTTTGGTAACTCGAACCCCTTGGAATTATACATGGGGTCCTTTGTCAATTAGACTATAACTTAGCCTACTTTTTTTTAAAATTATGCATAAGGAATAGAAAAAGGAGAAGGAGAGGGACGATTATCAACTCGATTATGTACATAAATTAAACTTCCACCTTGTTTAACCTAGTTATTTAATGCTTTTTTGAGGATGGCGAGACTTGGGACATTCTTCGTTGTCATTTTTCAAGTTTAATTTTATTAATTGATGTACAACGTTATGAAAATAGCCTCATAGTACTTAAAAAAGGTTTCTAGACACATTTAAAAAGAAAAATATAGCAAATATATTAGGAGGCTCACCTTAATTATCTAAGTCCTAAGGAGCTCATTTGCGCACTCTTCTTCCTGTTTTTAAGCACACTATTTATTTTTAAATTTCTATACATATTTGACCTCAACGTAAGACAAAGAAAAAAAAAGAAAGGATAAAGAAAGATGAATACACTGGGTGTTTTGAAAATCAGAGTACGCAGAGGGATTAATCTTGCAGTGAGAGATGCTTTTGGTAGTGATCCTTATGTTGTCATCACCATGGGCGGCCAGGCACGTTCTTTCTCTCTCTAAATATTATAGTTTCTTTTTTCTTTTTTCTTTTTGTATCGATCAATGTTTTTGCATGGTTTTCATGAATCTGTTATTGAAATTATGGTGGCTATTTTTTGAATTATTTTTCATTTGTTTCATATCCACAAACAAAGACCGAATCTTCGTTAGATTTGCTACACACATATCCCAAATTAAGAGGAGTGAAGATATGCTTTTAATTGCTGTCTTCATGCGGTTTAATTTGAGAGTTTATCTTTTTAACATTCGGCTTGTCACATGAATAATTTATGCAATATTTTCTAGTATAGGTGTATCCTTGCTTCTGATATTGTTCCCAATTGTATTCTATAGAAAGTGAAGACTCGAGTTATTAAAGAGAATATCAATCCTGTATGGAATGAGGAGTTGAGCCTTGCACTCTACGATCCCAGCCTTCCTATTACTTTAGTAAGTATCCTCCTCAATAAAAACTTGTTTTGTTGAGGCAATCCGCATTTCTCTTGGTATATATAAAAAGTTGAGGCTTATACAATATAGATTTGACGATGAACTTCACGTACTTGGCTTAAAAAAAGAGTCATCAATCTTGTACGTGAGGGTCGGGTTGCGGGCAAAGCGAACCTAGAATTTGAAGGTTGCAGGTGTACTTTTGGATTCAACCAAAATCTGTTTTGTATATGTAATGTACCCACTACTCATATATCACTTTTTTGTAAAAATATATACATATTATATACATGAAATTTTTGCCGAATTTTACGGGAGCCGATGACCCCTCTTTGTATAATATAGGTCCGCCTCTGACTGCGGGCTTAAAACAAGAAACAAATAATGTATGCCGTTATTAATAGTTTAAACTTATGGATGGGATGATTATACAATTCAACAAGAACTTGACTCAAATGAATAGCTTACATGGGTTGCCTGATTATTCTTTTTTTTTTTTTTTTTTTTAGACGGTGTATGACAAAGATACGTTCACTGCAGATGACAAAATGGGAGATGCCAAGATAGATATAAAACCCTATATTGATGCAATAAACATGGGATTAGAAGGACTCCCAGATGGTGTCAAGGTGGATAGGGTTCAGCCAAACAGGGATAATTGCCTTTCTGATGAAAGTTGCATAGTATGGGAGAATGGCAAGATGACACAGAACATGATTCTTAGATTGCAACATGTAGAATGTGGGGAAATCGAGATTCAAATTGAATTGATTAATGCTCAAGGTCGTAGAGGTGGTCTTTACATCTAAAAGACACACTTTTGTTTAGTTTTAATATACGTAAATTATCAATTGTGACACAAATTTACATAACTATATTCGTTACTGCTGTAACTTGTAAGTACTGTCTATTCAAATCTTATTAATTTTTTTGTGTGTGTTTATTGTATTGACATGGAGCATACCGGGAAATGATAGATGTACTTTGTAAACTAAAATTTTATTGACAATATATAGAAAGTAAATGGTTTACTCATTTCCTTATGGGGAATTTTTCGGGGAAAAAAATTTACAAATGGTATCAAACAAAACCAAATGTCACCTTGAAGTTTATAAACATCACTTAATTGGATAATTTTTTCGTTTGATATACAGGCGCGTATACGGTTAAAATCAGGCCCACCTGATTTTACTGATTGTCGAGACTAGGGTGAAGGATCAAAGATTGATCCCGTAATAGGTCAGACCGAGGCACGAGAACTAGGTACAGAGTTCGAGATTCGAGGTACCTGTCGAGATCGAGACCAAACGAGACAGACATCGAGCAATATCGAAGATAGCATAATAACAGAAATGCGAGATATCCGTGACTGGTTGAAGATCATGGCGGAAATCTCGGAGCGGATCAAATCAAGAACGGGTAATTAGCTAGTCATGGGATTTACTTCTGTAATTAGAATTGTACTATGGATAGGATTCTCCTGCTATATAAAGAGGGTTCTAATCATTTTGTAACCATCTTACATTCACCATATCAAAGCAATACAATACTCTTTTCCTCTAATTCTCTTTTTCATCAGTTCATTCCACAACTTTATTCTTGCTCACTCAATTCGAGGGTATCCTTGCTCGAGGGCTGAATTGCATTTCTATACCGGTTTGTTTTATTTTATTGTTTATTTCTACTATTAATCATCATATTTGTCAACTAGTGCTAGGTGAAATTATGTATGCTTAAAACCACATATAAGTTTAATTGTTATCCGATTTTAAGAGTAAACAGTTTGGCGTCCACCTTGGGACTAAGGATAATAGTGATTGCCTGGTACAATTTTCATAAAACATATTATTTTACACTTGTTCTTTGAAGTGTCTTTGATTCCAGGATCAACATGTCAAACTCTCAAGTAGCATCCACCCACACACAAACGATGGCCTTGATCTCCATGGCGAGAATGATAACATAGCCTTCCCAGGGAACGGAGTACCTCCAGACAACCCCGATGGGCCTCCAGTCGTGGATCGATCGACGTCAGTTCTCACATTGCCATTAATGGAAATTTGGGCGTCGACCCTAAAAATATCGTCTGCAGAGGTGCTCGAACGACATATCAGAATGCCCAGTACGGCGAAGAAGGTGGTTATTAACCTTCGAAAGATATTCGAAATATTGTAGACCCAACAAGCTGCAATAGCACGGTTCCAAAATCAGAATCGTGCAACGAGCAAGATCGAGATCGAGCCATCACAAGAAACTATTCATAGAGCCGAGTCGGTGCCAAAGAGGTCGAATGGAGGAGAACTGGAGACGAATGCTGCTATCGTAAAGATGCTTGAGGAACTAACGAAGCGGATCGAGACAAGGGAAAAGAAAATTGAGGAAAACGATAAGAAAGTGAAAACTTATAATTCAGGGTCGGCCAAATCCTGGGGGCACCACCGGTATTGAAAGGACTTGATTCCAAAAGGTTTCTCCATAAACCTTTCCTCCGGAGTGTGGCTCCGAAGCCAATCCCCAAAAAGTTTTGTATGCCTCAGATCCCGAAATATAACGGGACAATAGATCCAAATGAGCACGTCACCTCGTACACATGCTCCATTAAGGGAAATGATTGGAAGACGACGAGATCGAGTTCGTGTTGCTGAAGAAGTTCGGGGAGACTCTGTCGAAGGGTGCTATGATACGGTACCATAACTTTCCGCCTAATTCTATTGATTCATTTGCTATGCTTGCATATGCTTTCGTAAACACACACGCCAGGGCCATTAAGGTCGCTACCAGAAAGTCGAACCTCTTCAAGATAAGGCAGAAAGACAATGAAATGCTCATGGAGTTCGTATCTTGATTCCAGATGGAGTTAATGGACCGGTCACCGAAGATTGGGTTGTTCAAGTCTTTACTCAAGGTCTCAATGCTCGAAGTTTCGTAGCTTCACAGCAGTTGAAGCAGAATTAATCGAATATCCAGCAGTCACTTGGGCCGATGTACATAATCGGTATCAGTTAAAGATCATGGTAGAGGATGATCAACCGGGGGCCCCGATCGGGTCGATTTATCCTAGCTGGTCTATGGACAGAGTTAAAAGGGACGTCGACCGGGAATCGCGGTCGAACAGAGACCAATATCAGCCATACAGAGAAATAACGGGCCCGGGCGCAACCCCATTCGGAACGATAGAAGGAATGAACGGGGGCAGAGTTCTCGAATACTCATGAGCAAAAATGGTTTCAATAGGGATGTCAGGACCAAAGAAGCACCTCAATTATCGGAATATAACTTCAACATGGATGCTTCCGCCATAATATCAGCCATTGGACGTATCAAAGATACCAGATGGCCTCGACCCATGCAGACCGATCCGGCCCAGAGAAATTCAAACCGAATATGCAAGTACCATGATACCCATGGCCATAAAACGGAAGATTGCGAGCAGCTAAGAGAGGAAGTAGCCCGATTGTTCAACGAGGGTCACCTTTAAGAATTCTTAATTGACCGGGACAAGGACTACTTCAAAAATAGGAATTCGAACAGACAGAACGAGCAGGAAGAGCCACAGCCAGGGGCCGATCTACATAGCGGAGAAGGGGTGATACGCTACGCTCACGCTCGGATAAAAAATACATGTATATAGTACTATCTTGCAGAAAAAGAGTATATATTTAATGATTGGCACCCTATGTAACAAAATGGCCAGAAGTGCCATGGTGAGAGACCCACATTTCCAATTAGCACACCCAGGATCGAGACTCATTAAGGGCCAGTCAAATTATACATTTCCTCTTGGCCTTACTTTCCTTTTTTCCAATTCTCTTTTTAGTTCTTCTCTTTTTCTTAATTTCTTTAATTTTCTTCATCTTTGTATTTATTCTTTTTGTACAACCTCATTTTTATCTTTTGAATTATATATTTCTTCCGTTTATTTTCTAGATCTCAAAATTAAGTCTTATTTGAATATGATTTTAATCATTTTTCTTTTTAACCATATAATGTTATTTTCCCCTTGATTTTGGAGGAACAAATATCTTCAATTGGGTTATCATGTATTTAATTATGCATCAATAATCTTGTAATGAAAAATAATTTAAAAGATTAATTCGAATCGAATTAAGTCAAGAAAGACGAACCAACCAAATGTATACTCTAATTCAATCTTCTTAATAATGGTAGATTTATATTAAAAATAGCCCTCTTGGAGAAATGTAGGCTGTGTAGAATAGACTCGTGTGATCCGGCCCTTCTCCGGACCCCATACATAGCAGGAACTTAGTGTACGAGACTACCCTTTATAGTGGCACCCGTAGCCATCAAATCCTGGATCCGCCTCTGGCCACAACATGTGATTCATATGATCGTTGGAGGAGTCGATGTTACTCAAGGACCGGTATTTAAACGCACCAAGGTGACAATCACGGGGGGGGG
>MU747987.1:17954-29871 GCA_026770625.1 Nicotiana glauca
CAATGACGCACTATTAATATCTATCCTTATGAATAAAATTCAAGTTAAACGTGTATTGATTGGTCCAGGTAGCTCGACAAATATTATTCGATCAAGGGTCATAGAACAAATCGGCCTCCAAGATCAAATCATGTTCGCAGATCGAGTACTTAACGGCTTCAACATGGCAAGTGAAACCACTAAAGGGGAAATCGTTTTGCTAGTAAATATGGCCAGGACCATCCAAGAAACAAAGTTCCATGTGATCGAAGGTGACATGAGGTACAACGTGATACTCGGAAGGCCTTGGATCCATAACATAAGGTAGTTCCCTCGATGCTTTATCAAGTCCTAAAGTTTCCAACATCAGAAAGAATTAATACGGTGTATGGTGAACAACCCGCCATCAAAGTAATGTTTGCAATCAACGAAGTAGTACCTCTATCGGCGCTTTCATTAACAAAGGATTGGAGTCAAAGGGAAAGCAAAAAGTCAAATAGCAACCACAGTCATCGACCTCGTCCCGATCGGAGAAGCAGGAAACTTTTGAGTATGACGATTATATGATACCTCGAAACTTCATAATCCCTGATGATCCTGATACAACGAAGTCAACGGTCAAAGAGTTGGAACAAATCATACTGATCGAACATCTGTCCGATCGAAAGGTATACCTGGGTACGGGGTTAACCTCTAAGCTCAGGAAAAAACTCATTCAATTCCTTTTAGATAACATGGATGTTTTCTTGGTCCCACCTAGATATGACAGGGATCCTACTAGAGATCACTACGCATAGACTGACCTTGGACCCGAAGTTCCGCCCAGTAAAACAAAAGAGAAGGCCCCAGTCCGAGGTTAAACATACATTCATTAAGGACGAGGTAACCAAACTTCTCAATATAGGATCCATTCGGGAGGTAAAATATTCTGATGGTTAGCAAATGTCACGACCCAAATCGATGGACCGCGACGGGCATCCGGTACCTTACTCATTCGAATACCAACATAACATATCTTTTCGTATCATGCTATCATAAGTAAGTGATACAGAAAGGCTGCCGTAGGATAACTATAATAAAATATGTAATACCAACTTATACATAAGAGATGCGGGCCTATAAGACTAAAATGATTACTCGTACAATAAACATAGGTCGACAAGGCCATATAATTTTTACGTACATGACATATGTCTACAAGTCTCTAAGAGTACATAACCATCATAAGGTCGGGACATGGCCCCTACATACCAATCAATACATGTCCAATGCATACTGACCAAGTAGAAAACTCCAGAGCAAAAGGAGCGCACTAACACTAAACCTGTCTATCGGGACTTGCAGGCATAAAATGCAGCGTCCCCAGGCAAATGGTACGTCAGTACAAATAATGTACCGAGTATATAAGGAAAGAAAATCAGTAAATAATAGACATGAGAGAAATATGGAGTAAAAGACTCGACATATAAGTCTGGATAGCTCTGCAAATTATGAAATACTTTTAGTGTCATACATATGCGTTTAAATGTCATGTCGTGTTCATAACATCATCAAGACTCTGAGGGCATCCCATTATATCATCTCGGCCACTGTGAGCAAAACCATCAATGTATACCTGCTGATCAGGTGGTGGTGCATATAAAACGCCGTTGTTGACATGTTATTTTTGAACCTCCCCGACATTTTACCCATTTTAGCACGTAAATATTTAGTTTAGGCTTAATATAGCCATTTCAACTAATTTTTACTCTTTTACCTTATTTTATTACAAAATAAAATGAAATTAAAAAATAAATAGTTTTATTAATATTTTGTAGTCATTTTTAATCTTTAAAAATACTAAAAATAATTTTATTTTAACGGTCAATCTTATTTTAATAGTTATTTCATTTAAGTAAAATTAATTAATAAATAAAGTAGTATTTTTAGTCTCGTTCGCGGAGTAGTATCAAAACGCAAGACTGGGTGCAATGCCAGCTTGGAGCGCACGCAGCTGGAATGCACATTTGTGCACATGGGCTGAATACAGGCACATGGGCTAGTTTCCCAAAAACATGGGTAGAACTCAAGCACATGGGCAACAAGTTGTCCAAAAACAAAGGCAAAGTGCTCCACCATCAATGGTTTCCCACGTTTTGCCATGTGGGGGGCTTGTAAACTTATGATTTTAAAAGGGCAGCTTGTTGGAGAAGGGGAGGGATTCTGGAGGGGAGGACAGGAAAAAAAACGGAACCTGGGAGAGACGAGGTATATACTGGATATACATTCAATATACACAGGATATACATGGGCAGTGAGAAAACGAAGGAGACACCTCTACGTCAATCTGTTTCTGCTCGAACATAGATAGCCATTTTCACCTCCTTTATTCAGCCTTTGATCATCTCGTTAGCTTCACATAAACACACACAAGAATCGAAAAGCAAAAACAGAAATCTGAGCAGAAAATTAGATTAAAAATGGAGGTTTTGGTGTTTGGTATGGTTCATATTTGATTTCAAACTCATAATATGTGATGAGAAATGGTCCATTCTTTTGATTTTGGTTTCCAAACGTTGGAGTTGTTGTTCGAGTTCATCGTGGTTGATGCTCATTGTTCGAGTTTTTCGGTCGAGGTCCTGCTACTCTTGTTCGGAGGTTCGTTGAATATTTTATTTGGGAATTATTTACCGCTCGATTGTTTTCTGATATAGTTGCTGTAATTGCTAAGGTTCAATTATTTCCTCTCTCCGTCTATTCTAATATCAAGTTTAATCTGTTTGAGTCCTCCGTCCATGGTTCATTTCGCACATGAATTTGCATGTTTGCATCATATGTATCGAAGAACTTTTTCCATATGTAAAGGTCCGATATTTTAACTTTCTCACCTAGTTCCTTTTTAAATCAGCTGCAATAATAATTACTTTGGCTTGATTGTCTTTTTTATATTCTTATTTGGATTTTGTGTTTGTGTATAATTGGTTTATTTGTTATGCTTTATCTTCTTGGCTATTTTTACGTGGAATGTGTCTATGAAATCACATTAGTTTCAGTTTGTTTGCCAATGTTGTTCATGAGAATGCGATGTCATTATTTTATTTAGGAAAGTGTTGTTGAGAGTTGAGACAAATAATTAGGTTAAAAATAAGGAAGATTAATATGGTGATTGTTACTACTGGAGCTAGTAGCTGAAAATCGCTGACCAACTATGCCAATTTCTTGTTGTGTAGTATTTGATGAATAGTTTGGTTTAGTTTCAATCAGTATATCCTTGGTTAATTAATTATATAACCAGTAGATATATATATTTGTTGCTTATCAATAGGGTTGATTTGGTAAGGTCTTAAAGAAAGAGATTCGAGATGTGCCATTTAGCAAATTTTCATGGCCCTCGCAAAGTTAAAAATATGTAGTTGCTTTCGGCGCGTTATTAATAATATTACCTTCGTAGACTCGGGTGTGCATTTTATGTGACCCAAATCCAAATCCTAAAACATTGAATAAAATGTGTTTCAGATTGCGGGTGCATTTCATGTGTCGCGATCCAAAGACATGTTTTAAACGACGTTCAATCTTTCCTTAAAATTAATTAAAAGCGGCTAATAAGTTAAAATGCACATAAGCTAAAACATGTATTAAAATCAGATAATAGGCCAATTATAATAGTTTAAGCGACCGTGCTAGAACCACGAAATCTGAGGGTGCCTAACACTTTCCCCCGGGTTAACAGAATTCCTTATTCAGAATTTCTGGTTCGCAGACTTCACAAGGAAAGTCGAAATTTTCCTCGATTTGGGATTCAAAATAAACCGGTGACTTGGGACACCATAAATCTCCCAAGTGGAAACTCTGAATCTTTAATAATAATCCCGTTTCGATTGTCCTTTAATTGGAAAAACTCCCTTTATTATACCTCCCATGGGTGTAAGTAAAAAAGGAGGTGTGACAGCTCTGGCGACTTTGGTGGGGACCCAAACCCAGAACTTCGGTTCAGGGTTTAAGAATTTGAGCTTAGAATAACTGTTATGATTGGTGATTATCGTACATGTTTCATCCTAATATGCTAAATGTTTTACCGCTTTGATATTTGGTGAATTGTATATATATAAACTGCTACGAAACTCTTCCTCTCTCTGAGTTTTCTACATCATGGAGAAGGGTGCACTTCGTGTGACTTCTCTTCTATCTAGAGTCTTATCCCATTTTAGAACGAGGTTCAGACAAGTTGCTAAGCCGACGAAGCTTCTGTATTCCCGGTAGGCTGCCCCTCCCCCCCCCCCCCCCNCTTTGATAGTTGGTGAATTGTATATATAAACTGCTACGAAACCCTTCCTCTCTCTGAGTCTTCTACATCATGGAGAAGGGTGCACTTCGTGTGACTTCTCTTCTGTTTAGAGTCTTATCCCAATTAGAACGAGCTTCTGTATCCCCGGTACGCTGCCTCCCCCCCTCCCCCGGCTCGAGTTGTCCGCTCGGGTAAGCCAGGTCTAGAACAATAACCCAGGTTTTAAACCTAGTATAACAAAGCCTCATACCGGATCCCTAGTAGGAACGCTTGTTTGCATCACGTGCATTTGACTTAGGGGACTCAACATAGGGGTTGGGTCCGGCTAGGGCAGGTGTACCCAAATTAAAAGATCATCCTGATGCATCTTACGTGCTACTTGTGTATCTGTCTGTTCAGGCTTGCATGTTGACTGGCTTCTAGAATAGGGAAAGAAAATAATTAAAAAAAAAGAGAAAAAAGAAAATAAAAAAAAAGTGAGAGGTAGGTATTAAGAAAGTTCTGAAACTCTGTCGAAATTTTGAAAAAAAGAAGAAGATAAAAATCATTTCAAAATAATTCATGTTTTTCTTGTTCCGCCAAAACTGACAGAACTACGTAAGTTTGATTCTTACCGGATGTGGGATACGTAGGCAACCCATATCGGGTTCAACTATTTTGAAAATTAGGGGTAAATAAATGTCGTTGTTTTGCCATAAGTAAAGGTAATGTCATTCTTGTCCAAAATAGTCAAATGTCCCCAAAAGGACGCCGGAAGGCCGTTTTTGCGAGAATAGTCGCCTTTGGTCATTTCTCAAAATTTTTTGGTCGGTTAGCAAACACATCCTTTAAATTTTCTTCAAAGTGCTGAAAGACTGTATTGTCAAGACCAGATATTTTTATGAAATTTTTGAGAAACAATGATGATTTTTTTAAAAAAAAAAAGAAAAAAAAAGGAAAAAAAAAGAGAGTATTAGTCGGTCAGAGTCTGTTAGTCTATTTTTAGGCTGTATTGCCATTTTGATGATAGTCTCTTTAAGAGTCTGTTAATATTGTAATAAAATGTGTCGTTTTAATAAACACATTTTCTTTTATGGAAAATTTGAAGAAAAAAAATCCAAAAATTTTGTTAGTCATTTTGCACTTATCCGCCAGAACTACGCAAAGATCTGATTCATATGGCGTCATGATACATGGGCAACCTACATAGGGTTCGATCGAATTATTTTTTTATTATTAAAAGGAAAAGGAAAATAAAAAATAAAATAAAAGAAGATCAAATAAAGGAAGGTATGAGTATAAAATTCTTAGGATAGAAAATTCTGATAAATCTTTCTCCTAAGATAGAAAACCTAGTCTGATGAATTTTCTCCTAGGATAAAATTTTTAGTCTGATGAACCTTTCTCCTAAGATGGAAAACCTAGTCTGATGAATTTTCTCCTAGGATAAAAATCTTAGTCTGATGAATCTTTCTCCTAAGATAGAAAACCTAGTCAGATGAACTTTCTCCTAGGATAAAATTCTTAGTCTGATGAATTTTTCTCCTAAGATACCAAAAAAAAAAAATCTAGTCTGATGAACTTTCTCCTAGGATCAAAATCTTAGTCTGATGAATTTTTCTCCTAAGATAGAAGACCTAGTCTGATGAACTTTCCCCTAGGATAGAAATCTTAGTCTGATGAATCTTTTTCCTAAGATACCAAAAAAAAAGGAGAATAAGTTCAGACTTTTGTTACAAATAACTCACGAAATTTTTCTAGTGAAAATTGGGGCAGAAAAATTTCGTTCGTTTGTTTTTTTGGTATCTGAGCAGGTTTAACCTCGAGGCACAGGATTGGAGATGACCAAAAGAATGAATCTCAATCCAGAATAAAAAAAAGAAGAGAAAAGTACCAAAAAAAAAAAAGCAAACTCAAAGTGCTAAGATGGAGAAGGATACAAACTGCTCAAAATTTGATTTAAGTCACAAGCTTCGCATGTCCCGCCTCGATCCAAAACTGAAGAAAGAACCAACACTCATAGCTAACAAGCATCAAGATTCATATCAGAGTCCGTATGAAGAACCAACCAAGACTCAAGCTCAAGTTTCAGAAGACTCATAGATAGGAATCTTGTAACTCGTAGCTGATAGGATTAGCTAGTCTTTTTTTATTACTGATTTTGATGTAATAACGGGACCGCAGACTAGAATCTCGGCGACACCTCGCTCGGCTCTCAACCTCGGTACTCCAATCACCTCATTCACTTCGGAACTACACGTGGCCTGATTCCTTTATAACCAAGGATATGTAGGCAGCTAAGATACCAAGGCTCGGTCACATTCTCTTTTCTTCTTTCTTTTGGTCTCCTTAAATAAGGGTCGGGTCAAAAACCTGTCTAGTCATTCTTTGGCTGAAAATTCTTCGTAATTCCAACCAAAGAGGGGCATCCGTTGACATGTGATTTTTGATCCTCCCCGAAATTTTACCTATTTTAGCATGTAAATATTTAGTTTAGGCTCAATATAGACATTTCAACTAATTTTTACTCTTTTACCTTATTTTATTACAAAATAAAATGAAAATTAAAAAAATAAATAAAAAATAAATAGTTTTATTAATATTTTGTAGTCATTTTTAATCTTTAAAAATACCAAAAATAATTTTGTTTTAACGGTCAATCTTGTTTTAATAGTTATTTCATTTAAGTAAAATTAATTAATAAATAAAATAGTATTTTTAGTCTCGTTCGCGGAGTAGTGTCAAAACGCAAGACTGGGAGCAATGCCAGCCTAGAGCGCACGCAGCTGGAATGCACATATGTGCACATGGGCTGAATACAAGTGCATGGGCTAGTTGCCCAAAAACATGGGTAGAACTCAAGCACATGGGCAACAAGTTATCCAAAAATAAGGGCAAAGTGCTCCACCATCAATGGTTTCCCACGTTTTGCCATGTGGGAGGCTTTTAAACTCATGGTTTTAAAAGGGAAACTTGCTGAAGAAGGGGAGGGCTTTTGGAGAGAGGACAGGAAAAAAAATAAAACCTGGGAGAGATGGGGTATACACTGGATATACCTTCAATATACATAGGATATACACAGGTAGTGAGAAAACGAAGGAGACACCTCTACGTCAATATGTTTCTGCTCGAAGATAGATAGCCATTTTCACCTCTTTTCTTCAGACTTTGATCATCTCGTTAGCTTCACATAAACACACACAAGAATCGAAAAGCAAAAAGAGAAATCTGAGCAGAAAATTAGATTAAAAAATAGAGGTTTTGGTGTTTGGTATGGTTCATATTTGATTTCAAACTCAGAATATGATGAGAAATAGTCCATTCTTTTGGTTTTGATTTTCAAACATTGGAGTTTCTGTTCGAGTTCATCGTGGTTGACGCTCATTGTTCGAGTTTTCCGATCGAGGTCCTGCTACTCTTGTTCGGAGGTTCGTTGAATATTTTGTTTGAGAATTATTTACCGCTCGATTGTTTTCCGATATAGTTGCTGTAATTGCTAAGGTTCAATTCTTTCCTCTCTCATTCAATTCTAATATCAAGTTTAATCTGTTTGAGACCTCCGTCCATGGTTCATTTCGCACATGAATCTGTATGTTTGCATCATATGTATCGAAGAACTTTTTCCATATGTGAAGGTCTGATATTTTAACTTTCTCACCTAGTTCCTTTTTAAATCAGCTGCAATAATAATTACTTTGGCTTGATTCTCTTTTTTATGTTCTTATTTGAATTTTGTGTTTGTGTATAATTGGTTTATTTGTTATGCTTTATCTTCTTGGCTATGTTTACGTGGAATGTGTCCATGAAATCACATTAGTTTCAGTTCGTTTGCCAATGTTGTTCATGAGAATGTGATGTTATTATTTTATTTATAAAAGTGTTGTTGAGAGTTGAGACAAATAATTAGGTTGAAAACAAGGAAGATTAATATGGTGATTGTTATTACTGGAGCTAGTAGCTGAAAATCGCTGACCAACTATGCCAATTTCTTGTTGTGTAGTGTTTGATGAATAGTTTGGTTTAGTTTCAATCAGTATATCCTTGGTTAGTTAATTATATAACAAGTAGATATATATATTTATTGCTTATCAATAGTGTTGATTTGGTAAGGTCTTAAAGAAAGAGATTCGAGGCGTGTCATTTAACAAATTTTCATGGCCCTCGCAAAGTTAAAAACGCGTAGTTGCTTTAGGTGAGTTATTAATAATATTACCTTCCTAGACTCGGGTGTGCATTTCATGTGACCCAAATCCAAATCCTAAAATGTTGAATAAAATGTGTTTCAGATTGCGGGTGCATTTCATGTGTCGCGATCCAAAGACATGTTTTAAACAACATTCAATCTTTCCTTAAAATTAATTAAAAGCGGCTAATAAGTTAAAATGAACATAAGCTAAAACATGTATTAAAATCAGATAATAGGCCAATTATAATAGTTTAAGCAACCATGCTAGAACCACAGAATCCGGGAGTGCCTAACACCTTCCCTCGGGTTAACAGAATTCCTTATTCAGAATTTCTGGTTCACAGACTTCATAAGGAAAGTCGAAATTTTCCTCGATTTGGGAATCAAAATAAACCGGTGACTTGGGGTACCATAAATCTCCCAAGTGGCGACTCTGAATCTTTAATAATAATCCCGTTTCGATTGTCCTTTAATTGAAAAAACTCCCTTTATTATACCTCCCAGGGGTGCAAGTAAAAAAGGAGGTGTGACAACCGTAACCTTTTCCTATATATATATATAACGTCATCAGGTCATGGGTCAATGTACATGTATAAATGAATGCAATGCATGAAAAGTACGTCAATAATATCTTTCGGAGTGTCATAAGACCATTATGCCTTTGATTAATATCATCAAGTAAACTTTATCAACTTACATATTTTCTGAGACCCATGAACATATGAGAGAATAATAGGACACATGGGGAATAAAAAATATAAGAATCTCTAGCATTTCTATGAATAGAGTCATTTGTGGAAGTTGTGCAATTTCTTGTTTCGTTTTTATCGTATGGATCATGCCAAAAGGGAAGAAGGGATAGCCTTAAAAGACCTGAACCGTTCTCTTGACAATCCCTCTAACACACGTTAATTGCGACAAAACATGTGACGGTAAGATCGGAGTAGGAAAAAATTTGTATGATATTCTTAAAAACGATTATACCGTACTCCCTTATAATTGAAAAATCTCACGTTTCTATAACATTAAGAAATCTCGTTTGAGTGAAAAATTGAAGCAACTCACGTTGCTAATGAAATTTCATCTTGCTGAAGCCTCTCTCTTTAATCTAGATGTAATACATCTTCATTTGTGTATTGGAGAAGGATTTTAAGTCTTGGCAGTGTGGGGCCCACCTTTCAAGACTTGGTGTCACATATCTCCCTTAAATGTTCCACCTTTCAATCTCTTTTAAGAGTCAAATTTGGTGATTTTGTTGGCTGCCACGTTAAGGATTCCTTGGTCTTATCCAAGGTCCTAATTAATCATCCACTAGTTACTAATTACTTATTAATTTCTCATTAACAAATTACCTACATAATTAAAAAATATCTCAAATTACTTAAGATACTACTCACTTTTAACACAATTTATGTACTCTATTATCATGGTCATGTGGTACCTTGTTTCGCACTAGTCCATAAGTGCCGGGTGTTATAGCTCGAACCGTATTTTATCCCAAATTGACAACCTTAAGTGAAACTCATTTTCTTTGATTCGTTTACCCTTTAATCTTCATGGCACTTACTTATCGCCGATACAAAAAGCATAAAATGCTTATAACCTCAAAAATAATCTCTTTCCCGAGTCTGCGTCGATTAACTTATGTCGAAACTTTGATGTACGAAATGTGGGATTGAGATGTAATATCTCATTTTTTAGATTATACCAATTTACTTTTGGTGTACTTATACATACAAAAACATGGGGTATAACAACAAACATAGTTGTAGTCCCTATAAAGGAAAATATACTTAGAATGTGCGTAGACTATAAGGATTTAAACAAAGCATGCCCTAAAGATTCCTTTCCTTTGCCAAATATCGATGGCATGATCGACACCACGGCCCGCCACGAGATCCTTAGTTTTCTCGATGCCTACTTTAGGTACAATCAAATCCTTAGTTTTCTCGTTCATCACTAAATACGGCACCTATTGTTATAACATAATACCGTTTGGACGAAAAAATGCTGGTGCTACTTATCAACGCCTAGTAAATCGAATGTTCGAAGAACAAATAGGTAAATCTATGGAGATTTATATTGATGATATGATAGTTAAGTCCCTGCGAGCAAATGACCATTTAAAATATTTGCTTCGACATACTAAGAAAGTACAACATGAAGCTCAACCCGGAGAAATGTGCATTCGGGGTCGGTTCAAGCAAATTCCTTGGCTTTATGGTATCAAATCGGGGGATCGAGATCAATCCCAATAAAATCAAGGCCATCAAAGACATCACAGTCATTTACAATGTCAAGGTTGTACAAAGGTTAACAGGGCACATAGCCGCCCTATGTCGATTTATTTCGAGGTCCACAGATAGGAGCCACCGATTCTTCTCACTACTAAAGGCGACGAGCAATTTCACATGGACCCCGGAATATCAAAAAGCTTTGGAGGAACTAAAACGATACCTGTCGAGCCCGCCATTGCTTCACACCCCGAAAGCGGACGAGCAACTCTACTTATACTTAGCGGTCTCAGAGATAGTGGTAAGTGGGGTCTTAGTTCGAAAAGATCAAGGTACACAATTCCCTATTTATTAGTTAGTCGAACCCTAGGAGAGGCCGAAACCCGATCCCCACACTTAGAAAAATTAGCACTCGCTTTGATAAGCACCTCTAGGAAATTGAAATTGTATTTTCAGTGTCACCCAATTTGAGTTGTAACCACCTATCCCCTTCACAACATTTTGCACAAGCTCGAACTCTCGGGTCGATTGGCCAAATGAGTCGTCGAGATCAGCGGGTACGATATCGAGTATCAACCTCGAACGACCATCAAGTCTCAAATCTTGGCAGACTTTGCGGCCGACTTCACGCCAACCCACAAACTTGAGGTAGAAAAGAAACTATTATTAAAATCGGGTACATTATCGGGGGTGTGAATCCTCTTCATAAACGGCGCTTCGAACGTGAAGGGGGTCCGGGCTAGGCATCATTTTGAAGCTACCCGCAGGTAATACAATTAGACATTCTATTAAAACTTCAAAATTAACTAACAATGAGGGCGAATATGAGGCCATGATTGTAAGTCTCGAGATAGCTAAAAGCTTGGGAGCAGAGGCCATCGAGGCCAAGTGTGACTCCCATCTTGTGGTAAACCAAGTCAACAGAAATTCCGAGGTTCGAGAAGATCGAATGCAAAGGTATTTGGACAAACTACAAGTGGCTTTACATCGATTACGGATTCTACAACAGGCACCTCAAGAACAAAATAGCGAGGCCGATGCCCTTGCAAATTTGGGTTCATCGATCAAAGACGACAAACTTAAGTCGGTGAATGTTGTACAACTTGTCACGCCTCCTTTTTCACTTACTACACCCCCGGAAGGGTATAAAGGAGTTTTTCCACTTAAAGGACAATCAGAACGGGATTCGTCTTTTAAGAGATTCAGAATCGCCACTTGGGAGATTAATGGTGTCCCAAGTCACCGGTTGAATCCCGAACCGAGGAAATTATGACT
>MU747988.1:0-72890 GCA_026770625.1 Nicotiana glauca
AGTTATATCCTTAACTGTAAAACATAATATGAACCGGTATTAGCAAATTACAATCTAAATGAGTAACACCTAGGGTTGAATACCCTGTCTTAGTTGAGGGGGCCCAAGAGGCCAAGTCTATATTGACTAAGAGGGGTCAAGGACCCCATAGTGAGGATATTTGATATATACCGGATCGGGCTGCACGCCGCAGCAGTATATACATATACACATATAGGATCGGACTGCACGCCGCAGTAGTATATATATACACATATGGATCGGACTGCACGCCGCAGTATTATAGCGCTTGGGTTGAAGGAGCCCCTACGGAGTCTGCACACACCCCCAGTGAGCGCAGTCGACTATTATATTGGATCGGGCTGCACGCCGCAGCATTATATATATTATATTGGATCGGGCTGCACGCCGCAGCATTATATATGTTATATCGTATCGAGCTGCACGCCGCAGCAGTGTTAGTGAGGATCGGGCTGCGCGTCGCAACAGTGTGGGTAAATTGTTGGACTGTAGGAGACTATTACCAGATGTTTCCTGTTTAGCAAGTGTTAATGCCCTACTGTTATTTATGGAACTGCATAGCGTTCTTATAGGATTTTCTTTCTTTCAGTTGTTATTTATTTCTATTACTCACTGAGTTGGAGTTCTCACTTTACTGCCTGCACCTTGTGTGCAGATACAGGGACCCCGGAGGTTTAGCTGGGATTATTTGCTGCTGCTCAGTTCAGTGTCGGAGTATTCGAGGTAGCTGCCCGCGTCCGTAGGACCCGATTTTCTCCTCTTGTCATTTCTTTTACTCCCGCACTAGACTTGTTTATGTATAGGATGATATCCAGTTGTATCTAGAGGCTCAGACGTGCGACGCCAGATCTATTGGGCTGTTATTACTGTTAATTTGGTTTCCGCACTATTTTGTTTTTAAGAAAATGAGAGTTTATGCTTAATTGGAAATTTTAAGCTTAGTAATTGGGATGGAAATGTTAAATGGTCGGGCTTGACTAACAAGGTGTTGGGCGCCATCACGACCGGGGGTTGGGTCGTGACATAAAATGGACAGAGGAACTCACCAAGCCCAAACTCGAAATCCAAGCTGAGCACTGGTTCGACCCAAAATAGTGGCGCACATTTTTTCTTGGTGAAGATCAAACGGGCGTCACTATTTCGTGCCAAAATCCAAACTGGAACGACCCGAAAATTGTGGAAAATACTTGTATGTGTAACTCTATTTTCGGGCCTTTAGGGCTCGACCTATAGATTTGAAAATCGAGGAGTTGCAGACCCGGGAAACGTCCCCTTACTAGTTCGATCACTGCTTTGGTTAACTCAATCTTTATCATTTTACTTCACATTTTAGAACTAACCACCCTTACAAACTAGCTCGGGAATAGATCACGTATTTTTAGAATCTCATTTACAAATTTAATTATTGTTACCATTTTCACAGTAAAGAGTTTGGCATCCATCGTGGGGCTAAAAATAATAGTGATTATTTTCTTGCTAGTTTCGTCACTCGAACGCACAATATCTTTCACATTTTTTCTTTCCAAAGATCTTTCAATTTCAGGTTAATGATCAGCTCGATAAAGGAGATCGAGGACGATAACCCCAAAAATTGCAAAGAGAACAGTATGGTCGTTCTAACGGCTAGCGCGACACCGCAGGACCATGATAACACTTCTAGATCGGTTCGAACGGATGCGGGTCTGCACGCCACGCAGCGGGGTAATGAAGTTTTGCACACCGATGGCGGCACGCATCACGTTAACCAACAGGAAACTCGAAAAATCCAAGTCTGGGTAGAACAGGAAGTTAACCTTCATGTTATCTTTGAAATATTGCAGGCACAGCAACTAGCCATCGCTCAGCTACAAAGCCATCCAAGAACCCCCCAGTACAGTGGCACCAGATACAGTTCCCCTCGCCGAACGAGTACTCAAAAGATCAAGAAACAACGGGTCAGTGGCTGACCTCGCCATCGTAAAATTGCTCGAGGACCTCACCAAAAGTATCGAATTGGGAGAAAAAATGATCGCAACCAATGATGAAAGGGTCGAGACCTATAACTCTAAGGTCGATCCGATCTCAGGCACTCCTCTAGTCCATACGTGTTTAGATTCAAAGAAATTCATTCAAAGTCCATTCCCCAAAGAAGCAGCCCCGAAACCTATCCCAAAGAAGTTAAACAACACATCTGACCCCAACGAACACGTCACTACGTATACCTGTGCAGTAAAAGGTAACGACATAAAGAGCGACAAGATTGAGTCTGTACTACTAAAAAAATTCAGAGAAACACTGTCAAAAGGGGCCATGATATGGTACCATAACCTGGCTCCCGACTCCATAGATTCGTTCGCCATGTTAGTGGACTCTTTTGTAAAAGCACACGCCGGAGCCATTAAAGTAGCGACAAGGAAGTCTGACATTTTCAAAATCAAGTTGAGAGAGAACGAGATGTTGCGGGAATTTTCGTCCCGATTCTAGATAGAGCGAATGGAGCTACCACCAGTCTCCGACGATTGGGCGGTGCACGCCTCCACCCAAGGCCTGAACAAATGGAGCTTCCTAGCTTCGAAACAGCTGAAACAAAATCTGATCAAATACCCGGTCGTGACCTGGTCAGATGTCTACAACCGGTACCAATCAAAGATCAGGGTAGAGGATGATCAGCTGGGGGCCTCGTCGTGCTCAGTATACCCAAACAGAGTCCTAGCAAAAGAGGCGAAGCCAAGCAAAGAGAGGTATCAATCGTACCTTGAAGATAGGAGGAACACCCTGAGGCATAACCTGCCCTGCAACGATCGAAGGATGGATTGGGGATAGGAACCTCGGGGGATCATCAACGGGACCACATTTGATCAAAATATGGCACCAGTAAATGCACCCCACTTGTAGAAATACAACTTTAGCATCGACGTATCAGATATCGTGTTCGCTATCAGCAAAATCCGGGATGCAAAATGACCCAGACCGGTGTACCGGACACTTTACAGAGAAAGTACAACTTGACGTGTGAGTTCCATAAAACACACGGCCACCGAACCGAGGATTTCCATCAACTACGAGAAGAAGTAGCCTGGCTGCTCAACAAAGGGCACCTCCGGGAATTCCTAAGCAATCGGACCAAAAATTAGTTTCGAGACAGGGAGGCAGTCAAGATGAACGAAGTTAACGAACCACAACATGCAATTCAAATGATCATGGGGGTGCCTATCTAGGAACCCATGATGAGGAAAACAAAATCATCCATCACAAGGGAGAAATAGACTCGGGGATATATCCCCGAGGATGCCCTTACCTTTAGTGAAGAAGACATAGATGCCCTATCTCAACCCCACAACGATGCCAGGTAATTTTCTTTCTACTAAATTCTTTTCAGATAAAACGTGTACTCGTGGATCCAGGTAGCTCAGCCAATATTATCAGGTCAAGGGTGGTTGAATATCTAGGTTTAACGGAACGGATCATGCCCACCACTCGAGGCCTCAACGGGTTCAACATGGTGAGCGAAATGACGAAAGGAGAGATTATCATACCCATCACCGTGGCCGGCACAACCCAAAATATGAAGTTCCATGTCATCGAGGGAGACATGAGCTATAACGCCTTATTCGGACGACCATGGATACATTGCATGAGAGCAGTACCATCCACCCTCTACAAGATGACAAAATTCCCGAAAAAGGTCGGAATCAAAACCATCTATGGAGAGTAGCACATGGCAAGGGAAATGTTTGTAATACACGACACACTCTCGGCCCCGTACCTCCACCTCTAAATAAACCCACAGGCGAATCAGGTCTCAACACTGGTCAGGTTTGATAAAATGCAAAAATAAAAATCCGCATCGAATACCTGACCTCGGGCGATCGAAACAAGTCAGCTCCAGAGCATCGCATATGTATCCCATCGCAAGGTACCGATGTTTCTTTTATTTTATTTTGTAGATAGAAATTAACCCTCGTGCAGGAACTCGACCGAAGATATCAAGATACTGGCACTGTCAAAAGACCTCGAGACCTCCCAAAAAAGGCACGCCCGTTGCACTCTTTTCCTTGGACCAATTTTTTTATCCCAAAAAGAAGAAGGGTTTTTACCGGCAAGTTTTTTAATGAGGCAACGCCCGCAAAGCTACCAGGAGAGAAACTCCACAAAATCGCTCGAAGCCATCCTTACGACCAACTTTCAAAGCAGCTAGGAGCATTTCCCCTGAAATCCACTGGACTCATAGGAGCGCCGAACAAAAGTCCCTACGGGGAACTGATGTACTAAGCCAAAACGGTCAATATAGCCAAACCTCACTAAAACGGGAGCATGTATTATGATATCGGCAATCGAAAGTACCCCCCTTCTTTTATGAGAAAAGAGAAATGCTCCTAATCAAGAATAAGGCAACATGAAAATCAGCAAAGCAACCCAACTTGGCCTAAGAACTGGTCGATTTAGTGCGATAGCACGTATATCGCATCAATGAATCAGAGTATATCTCCAACTCCTTGCTCTCCAAAAAAGAAACAAATCACAACACACTCCCGATAGAGGCATCTCCATAAAATACGATCGTAGATACTTGGACTTAATAAATTCGGCATCCAAATTACCCTAGGGTCGAAACGTCGCGCTCACCAAGCCCTCGTGGTGCAACTCCGAGCTCACGAGAAGTGGTCTTCAGGCTTAAACAACTCGGTGACTCAGAGATTTCCACCAATCTCCAGGCACTGGAAAATCCGAAATTGTAACACTCTAATGGGCAGCCTCGGCAAAACTAGATCTATTCTCCATACACCGTAAGACCTCAACAGGTATGGCAAACTATAACACCTTAACAAGCATGAAAAATCCTGAATTTTAGGCTATACGTCGCATTTGTAAGAATCCCTAAAGGGCATACCCTCGGTGTAAACACCTAAAATTGCTTTTCAAGATAAAAAATGGCCCTGGCCAAACGCACATGACTCCGTTCAAAACAGCTGCTACAGCCCAAAAAAACATGACTCGGGGATGCCCGACTGTCGCTTAAATATCCTCTGAATCTACTTCGGAAAGAACCGGTTGAAAACAGGCTTCCCTCAACAAGCAAAAAACAAGTCCCAACCATGTCGGCTCCAAAATAACAAAAATGTCAATCTACTCGACCTATGAGCTATGAACCTTCCGAGGTGCTCAAAACATTGCCAACTACGACTTAAAATCAAGGTTCTTTCATAACCAACGATGGGTCAGGAAAAATATTCAACAAGACCTTAACAATCGGAAACAAAGCCTACAAAAAGCCTCTAGGCCTCACATCAAAGGGTCTCTACAATCAAACAATGTAAGTGCCATTGTCGTCGGCTAAGCAAGCATCCTGGCCTCACATCAAAAGGTCTCTACGACCATACATTGTAAGAGCCATTGTCGCCAGCTTGAAAATTGACAACTTGAGGATTAAAGTGAGCTCGAATCATAAACCGATTCGAAGATCGGATCCAAAATAGTTAACAAAACAAAGCCTTTGGGCCTCATACTAAAACGTCTCAACGACCAAGCAACAGAAAGGCCACCATCGCTAGTCATGAGCTCAAATAAGATTTGAGGGTCGACTACAGCTCGGGTCGCAACGCGACTCAGAGACTGGACCCAAAAAATCATAATACTCTCAAGAGCATCACATAGATGCTGTTATCTCCAACCGAAATCTCCAAAAAGACTAAAGGGACAATTACAGCTCAAATCGCAATGCGACTCGAAGACTGGACCCGGGAAATCACCAAACGCCCAAGGGCAAAAAATAAAAATCATTATCGCTAGCCCAAATAGACTCGAGGGTAAGTTAAGCTCGATCCAGATCTCGAATCGGAGACTAAACCCAAAGATACTCAAAAAATGCATGCCTAAAGGCTACTCCGGGATTGAATCGGTCTAGTGAAAATACTCCAACAAGCAGAAATGCAAAAATTACGAGTTGCGGGGTTCCCCCTCCTTATTATTACATGTCAATAACAGGGCACAATCTCAGCCTGCATCGTATGGTGAGATCTATATATGCATATAGAAAGCAAAGAAGGCAGGGAATGTGTGAACTCCCTTTATTTCCTTTTTTGGTAGCTACGGCCCATCGGCCTCCTCCTCGTCATAAGATATTAGAAACTTGGCATCAAACTCCACTCCCTTCGCATGGCCGATCTCCTGCGAGTGATCGAAGCCTCTGTCATGAATCTCTTCGAGGGTCTCCCTCTGGGATCTGCATCTCTCATATTCCCTACTATTGCCAGCATGATCGAGGGCCTTCTTCAGCTCGGCACTAACAACAGTGGCGCTCTTTGAATAGGACGCTATATTTTTCCCCGCATGGGTGTTATTTATTATGACCTTGTACTAGACGTTCGCCACCTCGATTTTTGCCCTCGATAGCTCGGGTGAGAGCCTTGTGATGATCTTCGCCCGAGCAGAGTCATTCGCATGAGCAGCCTAAAGTTGCGCCTAAAAAATGGATATCGCAGCCTGAGCTCTCTATTTGGCCTCCGAATGAGCATTAACGCATGCTCGCAGCTCAGCAAATTCACAATTAGCATCACCAACCTTGCCCCAGAGTTGCTCTAGCTCATCCTCTTTGCCCTTCAACTGGAACAGCAGCGCTTCAAAGGCCAGCTACGATATAAAAAGGGATGTGAAAGAAATACGAGCCAACACGAAAGGCAAAATACTTGTTTCTCCAAGAGGGCCTCCCTAACACGGCTTCGATCCACCCCGCACCTTAAAGAAACGAGCTCATTTTCCTTTATCGCGCATAGAAGCTGGAGGGACTTCCCCTTTCTCGAGTTTTTTGTAGCTGGGTCTTGTGATGAAGCATCTCGACTTTGAGCCTATCAAAAGCCTGAAAGAGAGAAGCCAAGCATATGAAGAAAAAATAAGAAAGTACTGGGCCGGAACATCCTTATCACGGTCAAAATCTCACCGCAAGACCAAAATAATAAGCCTCACTGAGGGCCGAAGCTAGGTCCAATAAAGCTTCAGTACTGAAATTTGGCTGACCGACCGAGTCATTTCCTCTCAGCCGCTGTGGAGAATGTGCCTCACCACAAGCCTTCTCACACCATGGAACATTTTTCCTTTTGCCAGCACCTTCGATTCTTGAACTGGCAGTCTTACCTCAAATGAACTCTTGGCGCCTACAGTAGGGGAACTAAGCAGGTCAGCAAAGAGGAGGCCGCCCTTGAAAAAGAAAAGAGAGGGGTGGGAAGAAAATGCCAGGCACCTACCTTTTGAAATATCTCGCCATCGGCACCCATCATGAGTCAAGCATGCTTCGAGATTATGAGACTATTCGCTAAGTCTGAAACGTCATCAGGTAACCAACGAGTTGCTATAGCAAAAGACGGGAAGAAATCACTATGAGTCCAACCTCATATGAAGAAAAAGATAGCTCGAACAAAGTGCTTATATGTAGAGCTCCATTACTCAGGGAATGGTAAGAATTCTCTAGGGATAACGTCAGTCGTCCGAACTCAAACAAACTGGCTCATCCATCCATGGTCTTTATCCTCTTGGCCACTGATCATAGGAGCTCGAGTAGACCTACGTTGAAGAGCAACTAGTCCTCGGAAGCATAATAGTCGGTACAACCTTATGAGGTGACTAAGAGTAAAATCTATCCCAGCCTTGTCGGCAGAGTATCTCATCGACCATACTATGATCCAGAAGAAGGGATGAACTTGTGCCAGCATTACTTGATACCTTTTACAAAAATAAAGCACAACCCAGTCTAGGGAACCTGGCGCGAGAACGCTGGTATACACACTCAAGAAACTTTCAACATATGTCATGACGTTCTCCTCGGGGGAAGGGGCTTGCAGGACCACCCCTTCCCCTAATCTACATTTTCTCCTAATCGCTCTGAGGTCCTCCTCTACCACTGAAGAGGTAATTCTCGACACATGCCCCCGGTGGCCCAAAATATTAGGAGGTTTTCTCGGCGTAGCAACGCTCCTCGAGGAAGTATGCTCCAAACACCGCTCCCCCGATATTGGATGAGGGCCATTATTGCCAGCTGAAGGCGAAATATAGGAAGGAGCCCCCTTCGTCCAAGCATCAAACGTCGAAGGCGGCCATAGCCACAACAAAGTAATGGGAAGAAGAGGAGTATCCAGGTAGAAATAACTTAAAGTAGAGAAGTGAAAAAGCTCGTGGAGGGCACGTGGCTCTACAGAAGAAATGAACTTATCAAAAAAAAAAGAAACTGCAGAATCATCGCTTGAGAGAGGGATAGACGAATATATAAGGGCTAGGCAACAACCGACCAATTTCCCAAACAGGCGTTAACGTCACCCTCCCCTTGGGGAATGCAATAGCGGAATTACTCCTGAATCCCACGTAATTCGTGAAAGTAGGGGGGCCTCGAGGAATCCCAGATATCGGTCCTCAAGAGCTATCAACTCAACCTCGGCTAAAAAATACAAAAAGGCTCCAAAGGCCCGTTACATGGTGCTCTGAAGCAAGAAGAAATACCGAAATAAAGGCTCTTTTTATATATTGACAAAACAGTCGTGCATCTTTGCAGTATTCATTTCCCAGAAGGGAGAACATATGAAACAAAAAAGAAAGAAGAAGGGGCATACAAAAAAGAGAAGGGAGGCTTGGAGACTACTCCTCGCCGCTATACTCTTCGCCCTCGTTGGGAATAATTAAACGCTCCAGTTCCTTCTCTATCACATGGGCCTCATTCAAGTCAGCAGATAACTCGAAGCCTCAGGTCTTGAGTTCTTCCAGCACCTTCCTCTTTCCTTTCGCCTTGGTATGATCAATAGCATGGACCAGTTTCTTCTATGAAACTAGTGATATGTCACGAGCTATCACATGCGCCGTAGCTGCGTCCGCCTTGTAAGAAACAACGTCTCATTCGATACCGAGCTTAGCCGCGGCCAAAGCAACAATCTCTTTGCGGGCGTCTGAAAGAAGGCCTCGTGATGTCACCAACTCCCTGATTGCATTCTCATTCTGTTCCCTCAACTCGAAGACCTCCGCTTCTAACTTGGCGACCCTCGAGCTTCCCTGCTCAACCTTCATTAAGAAGTAAGACGGAGAATATGTGAACACAGAATGCATATAGATACCAAACAGAGGAGTAGATATAAAAGAAAAAGAAGAATACATGTGCAGCAAGACCAGTCTTCTCTCGAAGTGCCACCTCTAAAGAGGCTCAAAGCTCCTTCAATTCTTTATCTCCCCGAGCGCCTCAAGACTCCGAGTCTTGCAGTTTTAAAGCAATGACATCACACTCCTTCTCCTGGAGTTCATGTTCCCCACGGAGCCGAGAGATGACACACTCAGATATCTCTTTGCACTAGGGCATAATAGGGAAATTAAGAAAAATAATGAATAACGCCCGAGGGAGAAAAGAAACAATCAAAGGAAAATTGTAATCTGCCGCAAGGATTTCTCCGCTGCATCGACGACGTCAGATACATTGAGATCAACTACTTTAGGTATACCATCAATAATGTTAGTGATAAAGCCTTCCTCTCCGAAGGAAGTGTCGGCCGTGGCACCAACCATCCTTCCGGCGTCTCTTAACTCTCCCGACGAGACTGGATAGTTTCGAATAAAGTTGTTCGGGTCATCAACTCCGTCGAATAGCGGCCCATTCCCTTGGAAGGCTTCAAACTCCATCCCATCTAAATTCATAGCCCTGCTGGCAGAAGCTACATCGAATTTGGCCGAGCGATTCGAAACCACATCGGCATCCTCATCAACGACCTTTGGCTCCTTAGCCTTGCCGACCCTCGCTGTCCCGTACTCAGCAGCCTCTGACCGAGGTGCCTGCAAACCCCTCTCGCTAGGCCTCTATATCCTCCTCAGTGAGTTGCTATCATTATCTTCCCCGCCAATATCAGAATCCAGGTTAGAGTTCGGGACAGCAGTGTCGTCAGGTCGAGCAACAACCACTCTTATTTTCCTTTTCTTGTTTGTGTCGAGCCCCAAGGCCTCCGTTTAACCCCCAGGGGTAAGCCTCATCAGCATATTTTCTCTAAGGCCTGCACCAATGCAATAAATGCATAAACACCATTGATTAGAGCCCAAGGGGAATGCAAAATACGAGACACGTGTAGAAAAGAAAACTCACTGTGGTTCTTGGCCACCCAGCACTTCTCAGCCATGATGGTCCAGGACCAAAGATGATATGGGAACCTCCTGTCCAAGTGCTCGATCCACCTCGCCAAGTCTGAAACCTCCTTGAGGTGCCAATGAAAAGCTGGAAGAAGTTGCTAAGAGGTTATCACTACGCTCGAAAGAAGAATTGAGAAACAATTAGAGGAAAAATATACTTACGCCGATAGTTCTACCAATTGGGAAAGGGCATCCATTGGACCGAGATGATATTCGAGGTTCGCACCTGAACAAAATTGCTCATCCACCTCCGATCCTTCCCATCATCAATGCTTGTAAAGAATGTTTTTTTGGACCGTTGTCGAAGCTTGATCCAGCCTCGGTACTGTCGAGGACGGTATAATCCAACCACGTGGTTGAGGGTGAGCATTAGCACAATCCTCCAAAAAGACATGGAGATCTAGCCAAGGGTCACTTGATACCGAATGCAGAAGTTGAGGATCACCGGATCGATTTCCAAAGGAGGAGATTCTACGAATTCGTCGGGACCAAGGGTAAACATATAGGTATATACATAAAGAAAGCCCTCCTTGAAACCAGTAATATCGTCACCGGAGGTAGTAATTTCCACTGTCACTACTCCACTCCATCGACAACCACTCCTCACATTGTTAACATTAGTCATGACACTAATGTATCGAGATACATGCTCGTATCGGCCCGATGTAGATTCGGGAGTATCGGTGTCAAAATCCTTCGACGTATCAAGCTTGAGAGGGGTCCACTTATCTAAAAAGGAACCAATTTATTCTCCCCCCAGCCGACTGAGATGATGATGTAGTGTCGTTATGACGGGGTACCGTCTTGGAAGTCCTGGCCATGAATAATGGTGAAGTCTTTCAGAAAAAGGAGAGAAAGATGAAAATTTGTCGAATAAGTTGAGATTCTGGCGAAGATGAGGAGCATCTGGTGATTAGAGCATTTTATAGGAATCGATTGGGGAAGCAGAAGGGACGAAACTGTAGTAGTTCGTGAACTCCTCGATTGCCGCATATGACGGCAACCACGCATGGTTCCCGGGACTATGGCATTTATTGCTCTTATATGGATGACATCATGGTAATAATGGACTCGAGGCTACGATTCAGTATCATTTCCTATCACTTCGATATAGGAAACGCAGAGACTATTGGTGTGCGTAAAATCGGAGGAGTCTATTTCCCGCCATCGAGGTACGTTCGGAGTGCCCTAACAGCATGTCGAGGCCATAAGGTCGTGATCGATCTCCTTATCTCGAGTATAATCCATGGCTCTGTATTGGCTCGAAGATCATAGGATCTGTCCGCAATCTAGCAGAAGTCACGCAGAAGATAAACTCTCGAGGGGATAGCCTGAGCCAATAGGTTCTAATGTCTTGTCTCGACGTCCCATCCATGTATCTTTATATTTAATGCACCCTGTACTATATCGAGTCCCCTCGCCTATATAAGGGAGACTGACCCTACCTTGTAAAGGACGGACATTGCTCCACTTCTCCACACTGATATAATATCTCTCTCTCTCTCTCTATCTCTCTCTATCTCTCTCTCTCTCTCTCTCTCTCTCTCTATCTATCTCTCTCTCTTTCTTCTAAGTCATCTGTCTTCATCGACCTCGAGGTCGCCTTAGCACTTTATTGTTTCTTCGTCTATTCTTCATTATTTAGCTCAAGATTGATAGTGTAGAGCCTTGCTTATCTATATATTTACTTTATATCCCCTTCTCGACTACCCTCGATAAGCCCGAGATAGGCTCGAGGCCCGGTTTCGAGGTACCTACTGGCTTGCTTTGCTCCCGGGAAATGTCCCCTTACTGGTTCGATCACTGCTTTGGTTAACTCAATCTTTATCATTTTACTTCACATTTTAGCACTAACCACCCTTACAAACTAGCTCTGGAATAGATCACGTATTTTTAGAATCCCATTTACAAATTTAATAGTTGTTATCATTTTCACGGTAAACACTAGGTTAGTTTACATTTTTGCATTTAGTTATAAATATTTTCAGAAACTATTCTAAGTGTTTGGCATTGCATAACAAGTGATAATTCTCTTACACGCCTAATTGCTTTCAGATTGTTCTCTATGGGATTAGACCCCGACTCATAGTTGGGTAAATTATATTGTATATGACCATATCATTTACTTTTTAGTAGTGGATTTGGACGTCATCACTTATTCAATATACGTCTTAGGAGGGGTCAGAGTAACAGTTCCGTTGATGGTGGGCTATAATATCATATTTTAGTCGTTTATTGCACTCTTATTGTGTTTGAGCTTTAACCACTAATATTTTGTACTTATTGTATGTCGTATGCCCTATAGGAGTGATTCTGAGTGATGTAGATGTTATGGAGCTTATTCAATCTATTTGGAGCTTTGAAGAATGAGTAAAATCCCAAGGAATTAAGTTTGGATCACAATCGGCGGTCGAGAACTTCATCTAGATATCAAAAAGCTACAAAAATGGTAGACTCTTAGAAAACAACACAGATGTGGTGCCTGGTCGCATCTGTACAAATCTTGTTGCTTGTGAAATGTCAAGCTCCCTAAACATCCCCACTGCTGCCTTGCCTGGCACGGCGCACTTGTGCAATTTTTACAGAGCTAAAATCCTATTTTGGCTAGGAGGTGTTTTCATTTGGGCCCAACCCTACATGGTATAAATACATGGAAAACGTTATTCTGAGGACCTTTTGACACACAATCGACCTAAGGAGGCTAAGGAAGAGTCGGAGGAGCAAAAGCAGAAGGATTTCATCATTCCTTCCTCACTCAAGACACGTGTTTGGATTAAATTTATGTTTTCCTATCTTTTTATCATATTTGTGATGAATTACTCCATGTCTATGGAGTAGTTCTCTTTAGGGTTAAATGGATTTGGTATATTGATATTTGTTTGTGGATTATAACTTTAGCTTTATGTATTGAAGCATTTTTGGATGATTTACTTGTTACATTTATATTCACTTGTTCATGTAATCGAGAGAGGTATAACTTGTGATATCTTTGCATTATATTGTTGGATGAGTTCATTTATTCTACTTAGTAATCGAAAGAGTCTAGTTGAATCATTGATTAAAACTAGCTAGGAGGATAATCGAGAGAGGTTCTCTTAAAGACCAATCCACTATGCATTCTCGCATATCTTCACTAAGCTTAAATTGGTTCATCTTGCGAGGTTGAGATTTAATCAAGAGAGGAGTTTCTACTAAATGGCTGAACTAATAATTAAGTGAACTCGAGAGACTCGCTTGAACATTAGATGTGACTTATCTAGAGTTAGATCCCAAACAATTGCACTTATCCCGTCAAAACCCTATCTTCTCCCTTTGATATCTTTCCTTACTTATCCCTTGCATGGATTGTCATTAGTCAATTAGCTCTAGATTTTTAGTTTATTTTAGTAATAATCACAGAACTCTCAATTTTTTATCATCATGGATAGCAACCTAACTGTGAACTACAATGATAATGTTTAACTCCAATCCATGTGCATACAATATTGTATTATACTATATTCGACTAGAGAGCATATTTAAGTGTGTGTTTTATACTCGTCAAGGTTTGGCGTCGTTGCCGAGGATTGAAAATCAATAGTTCTTGAAATAGTTTGTAGTGCTAATTCGGGAATTTTCTTTTTAATTTATTTTCTCCTTTTAGGTTTGGTGTTCTTTGCATGTGCGCAGGCTACAGGTTAGATTGGTGCATCACTAAATCTTCTATGAAAGAAGTGTTACCATATGAACCAGATATATAAAAAAACCTACGACAACTAAGAAAGGAAAGAAATCTCCCGGAGAATATTAAGAAGATTGGTCAATCCTCGACCAAAGAAAAAGATGGTAGGAGATGATGATAATGTAAATTTGGCAGCATGAGAGGCAGCCTAACGAAGAGAAAAATATGGTAGAAGATGATGAGAATGTAGATTTTGCTGCAAGAGAAGCAGCCCCGTGAAGAGAACAAGTTGCAAAGGATGCTGAGGAAGAAGCACTTAAAGATGCACACATTTTTTATGAAGAGGTGAGGGCTTGGAGAATTGCTCAAAATCAGCCTTTGGTTCTAAAGCAGTTCAAAAATATACCTCCCATAGAAGGGAGACCACTTGGCAATTATGCTAGACCCACCAAGGCTTATCAAAAGTGAGACCACCTCCAATTGAAGCTAACAATTCTGAGTTGAATCAAGGGTTGCTTCAAACTCTTCAAAACTGTTGTGTCTTCAGAGGGAAGATGAACAAATATCCAAACAACCATCTAATGTATTTCAAAGAGATTATGAACACCTTCAATATAATGGTGCATCACAAGATGCAGTTTACTTGATGGCATTCCACTTCACACTCAAAGATGATGCAAAGAACTGGATTCAAAGCATACCTTAGGGATTGATTAGAACATGGGAAGAGATGACCAGAAAATTTCTTGATAAATATTTTTCCTCAGCTAAGACAAGCAAGTTTAGAATAAAAATCTATAACTTCTGCCAGAAAGATATGAAAACTGTGTTTGAAGCTTGGGAGAGGTTTAAGGAGAATGTTAGGAAGTATCAACATAGCAGAATTGAACTCTGGATGCAACTCCAAGACATTCGGGATGGATTGGCACCAGCCTCACGTAGAACATTGAGCAATGCAGTTGGAGGCTCGTTGATGAAGAAGACTTTAGGGATATAGTCACTATTCTTGATGAGTTGTCTGAAGATGCTAATCAGTGACCCTCTAAGAGTGCTGAAAGAATAAATTCAACTAATGTTCACTAAGTTGATGCTAATACATATGTGCAGGTACAACTTGATGTTATAGCCAAAGAAATACAAAAGCTAACCTTAGCCTCGATACAAAGTGAGCCTCATGGAACATTTCATTTATGCGGAAGAGGACACCCTACTCATGAGTGTCAAGCCTCAATTGAGGAAGTTAATGATGTAGGGAAATATAACCTTAATGTAATGGGTCAGAAGCATCCCGATTTTTCATGAAGTTCACCTGGGGGAACCGTAAATTCTTGACAACAAAACAACCCCATATTTCAGGGTCAGGGAGCTTTGTGTTTTGTGAATCAGCTGAGGCTACAGTTTCAGCCTCAACAGTCTAATCATCTTTGTATAGAATATATAATGAAAGCCTTCATTGTCAAGACGGATGAGAGGCTAGATGCTCACGGTGCAGCTATCATGGAACTTGGCACAGCTTTGCGAAACATGGATAAGAGAGTGGGAAAAATTGCAACAATATTGTCTAAGAGAACCGTAGGTGTAAGGCCCCATAAAATTTTGTGCTTAAAACCTAGTAGCTCATAGTGCCAAGGTCCGAATATGTGTTAGGAATTTGTAGAATTCTTCGCGGCGAGCAAGCTCGCCGCGGTTCGGACCCTTGGTAGTGAACTAAGCTTTAAAAATCAAAAGAATCAAGTTTCCAGAAAATTGTCATTTATGCGGTCCAGAATGCAGTCGCAGATCAGCTATGCGGACCGCATTCCTGCCGCAGAGTGAAGCAGAAGAATTGTCAAAATTGAAGTTGAAAATGCGGTAAACTATGCGATCGCATAATCAATATGCGGACAGCATAATCATCGCATAAGTTCCTCAGGGATTTGTGGAGGTCAATTCTGTGGCGCATTATGCGACTGCAGAACTAAAATATGGACCGTATTTATGTCGCAAACCCAGGCAGAGAAGTCAGGTTTTTGGAGCACTTCCGCGGTCCATTATGCGGACCGCATTTCCACTCTGCGTTCGCAGAGTGCGATCGCAGACCCGACTCGGATCTAGATTTTCTAATTTTTCAACCCGATCTCTTCTTCAATAAAACGACCCAACACTTCATTTTTACACATTTTCTGGGTAGAACTAGAGAGAAGGAAGAGAGGGTTCTTGAGAGAGAGAGTCTCATCCTCTTCAACTAATTTTCCAAAGTCATCCAAGCCCGGAAAATTCCAACTACTTGTCTTCATCTCCACTCTTGCAGGTAGAATCCCCAACCCTTTTTCATTGATTTTAAACTTTTAAATAAAAGGGGGAATTCTCATGAACTTATCCTTGAAAATGGAAGTTTAAATACACATGCATGTTCTTTAAAACCTAAAATCTAGTAAGAGGGATTGGGTAGGAGTAAAGAAGTACGATAGAGGGGTTGATAACCTAAATGAGTTTGACTAACAATTGTGAACTTCAATTCTAAGTTATGTGTATTGATTCGTGTACTATATTGACGTTGCTAGATTATTTTGGTGAATTGGAAGTAGGAATTAGAAAGGAATCCATCTTCAGGTATGTATGGCTATCCTTAACATTTGTAAAATCACCTTGTTTGGTGTTCAAATACTTGGTATGTGATGTCTCTATGAATTAGTTGTGAAGTTAAACTCTTGTGAACATGATGTGTTTACTTGTGTGAACTATTTGTGAATTCATGTACATATTGTGCCTTATGCGTTGTTGGTTAAGACATCCGATATGATTGTGCAAGTAAATGGCAATAAACTAAGTATTTTTAATGAAGTCCGTCCCTTATTTAATTATCAGTTGGGTTGGGTAGTATGCATGCAACCTGCCAGGCTTGCTCAGTCGGGTTTACTCGGTTGAGCGTCGGTCGCACTCCTCGGATTTTGGGGCGTGACAGTAGGAACTCCCCAAGATATAACTGAGAAAAAATCCCAAAGAAATAGTGAATGATGTCACATTGAGAAGCGGGAAAGTGTTGAAAGATCCCACTCCAATCAAAAAAAAAGTTGTACCTGAAAAAGAAAGTGGGGAGCAGCTAAAAAATGAAGTTGATAAGAAGAAGAAACACAAAAAGGGAGTTGAAAAAAAGAAGAAGGAAGAAACTTTAAGGGATGAACGTGATGAGAGAGAGAATATGCTTGCTCTACCTTTTCATTAAAAGCTATATAGAGAAAAGTTGGACAAGGAGCTTGAGATATTTCTAGATATGCTGAAATAAGTTCATGTAAATCTTTCATTCACAGAAGTGCTCTCACAAATGCCAGCTTATGCCAAATTCTTGAAGGAGATCATGACAAAGGAGAAAGATAGAAAAGACCTCAGTGGTCAAGCTCACAAAGCATTGCAGTGCAATCATGCAAAACAAAATCCTACAAAAGTTTGCAGATCTAAGGAGTTTTACTATACCTTGCTCTTTAGGAACACTTAACTTTGATAAATCTTTATATGATTCTCGTACTCAATTAATTTAATGTCTCTATCTATTTACAGGAAACTGGAGAAAGATATTGGAGAGATAAGGTCAGTGCCAATATCTTTGCAGCTGGCGACCAAACGACTATAATGCCCGAGGGGATTTTGGAAGATGTCTTACTTAGGGTGGATAAATTTGTAATCCCCATATATTTTATTGTGTTCAAGATGGAGGATAACAAAGAGGTCCCCCTCTTCTTAGGAAGACCATTCTTAGAAATAGGTAGAGAGATACTAGATACATATTAGAGAAAGCTCATGCTAAGAGAGGGTGAGGAGACTGTGACTTTTAAGATAGATGTAGGAACAGGGGTGAAAAAGGAGAAGCCAGCTGCAAGTGTTGAGTGGAAAGTGAAGGATTCGAAAGAGAAGGCTATAGGGAGTGAAAAAGAAAAGTGAGGGGTGTATCCCAAGAAGGTTGAGAAGAATCTGTCTGCATGGATGTGTGCACTTGTTTGGGTCCAAAAAATTGAGCCCGACTTTGATTCTGACCCCAACTAGATATTTAGGGAAGTTTCTTCTACCTTATACCTTTTAATTGTGTGTCATAGGGACATATCACAACTTAAAGTGTAGGGTGGGAGATATTTGTATGGTGTATGTATGTTAGTTTTAGTTTTACTTTTGTCAGTTGAATTGTTAGAGATATAAGAAAAAATTGTAAAAAAACATAAAACATTTTTCAAAATTTCATTTTTCCCGACGATGGATATCATCGACAGGTTTCTTGAGAGATTAAAGTTGAAGGAAAAAGATAAAAAGATTTTCTTTTGTAGGTAATTTAATAATTACCCCTTGGTTTTTCTTTCTACCATGATTCCAATAGTTTTATTTCAACTGGTGTGGTTAGTTTTATTTTTGTTAGGAGTAGAGAACCGCTGTGATTGAAAGCAATTTCTTGACTCTATTATGCCTTGACAATTGTGAGTGCTTTAGTTGTAATGCTTAGGCTCGATTTTGGACTCTTGTATAAGTACCTTAAATTGTATGATCTTAATTTTTCTTAACTGCTTTGACTAGAGTATTTTGATGAGTCCAGTACTGAATGAGTTATGTGCCATGTATGTGAAGTTTGGTATTATTCAATGAATTTCAATTGATTTCTAGAACTTGTCACGTGTGTTTTCAAGGTGAAATAAAACTTTTGTTCAGTTTAGGAAGTGATATAGGCATTTATTTGTTGAGCCAATTATCAAAGTTTTACCCATTTAATTGTTATGTATCGTAGTTAAATCGTTTGACCTTGTAATCCTGATTCTTTGGCAACCACATTACAATCCTTGCCCATTTATTTGAATTGACCATCTATTTGAACCTTTTCACCTCTCATGAGCACTTGTATTGTTATGAACTTTGTAAAAGTTGAAGTGTGGAGTGGTTGGTTTGGCTTTTGAGTGGAACTATTAAAATAAGGAGAAAGGTGCAATGTTTTGAAAGTAACAACCACTTGAATTGAATAAGAAAACAAAGGAAAAAGGAAAAAAAATATATATATATATATATATAGTTGTATTGTTGTGAAAAATAGTTAGATGAAAGCGGTAACTCTTGATGCAATTATACTTAATGAAGTAGGGAGTTAATGTATATTGATGTGAAGGTGGATCTATGGTTTGACATAATTGTGGGTTTTGAATTGTAAAATTATATATATTAAAGTGCTTAGGGAGGTGTAGTCACACTTATATCTAAATGTATCCTACACATCCCACATCCCACATTACAACTAATTAAAGTCCTACTTGATCCTTGGTTGAATGAACTCAATTAGTAGAGTAGTATACTACGGGAAAGATTAGGGTTCATATTTTGTGTCATATGAATGTTGTCTCTGAGAATGAGCGAATTCTTTCTATTTGAAGTTCCTGATTGTTCTTAATTTTTATTGTGTGTAGGACTACTCTCTATTGTTGTGTGAAGGCACTTGATTCATGAAGTAAAGGTAATTTCGTTGACCTCTATGTTAGAGTAAGTGAGCAGGTTGTGAAAAATGCATGGTGCTTGTGAGTAAAATCTTGAGGCGAGGATGTTACACTATTGTGCTTAATCAATTTAAAATATTCTTGGTGTAATGAGTTAGGAGAGTTGTTTAAAAAGGTTGTGTGTATATAAAGTGTAGTTTGATTGCTCGAGGATGAGCAATGGTTTAAGTGTCGGGTATTGATGGTAGGCCACAATCTCGTATTTTAGTCGCTTAGTGCACTTTAATTTTGTATACGGTAAAAATCAGTGCTCCGATTTTATGATCATTAAGGCACCTTGTAAAGACCGCCCCAGAAGGCTCGAAGTTCAGCCTAGGGTTCAACCCGGGGGTTCTCAATGATATACCTTGAGGCAGTGCAAACCAGCAGCTATGGTGGACTAACGTGAAGTTCCCAAGGCATGTGACTACACTTGACCAAGTCTAGTGGGCTAGTTCAAGCCTGTACTATGGCATTAGATGGTTGTACCAGCCCCATATCTTTGTAATAAATGCATTTATACTATGTTGGGATTCCCCCTCATATATAAAGGGAACCTTTATCATTTTACACAACACACAATACTAAAAATAAGAACATTCTCTGCTCTCTAAAAACACATTCTCCATTGACCTCATTATTTACATTTATTGTGTTCTATTAATTGTTCTTCATTTATTGATCATAAAGAGCCTTCATCAAAGCTCTCAAAGCTGTTAGTCTTTTACCGGCTGTCCAAAACGTAGTATCGAGCTCGACCTCGAGGCCCCGTATAACCAGGCTCGAGGCACCGATTCTTAGCCACTCGGTTTGCTTAAACATACAATTTTTATTTGTTATCTTATTGTCTAATCTCACACTTAGCATCTATTGCCCAACAACTAGCATAAAAACAAATCACGTATTTTTAGAACCACAAAATCAAATCTAATTGTAATTACCATTTTCAAGGTAAATATTTTGGCGCCCACCATGAGGCAAAAAAATAATAGTGATTTTTTTCTGGCTAGTTTACCACATAAAGCAAGTTATCTTTCACTCTTTTTCTTGTCCAAAGATCTTTGATCTCATGTCAAAATGTCTAACTCAATCAATTCATATGGGAACAACGGCGTTGAGGACCACAAGGAGAACGGCGTAGTTTTTCCATGTATTAGTGTACCACCACAGAACCCTAAGGACATGCAAAAACTAATCCCTACAGATGTGGTCTCACGCGATGTCCAACACGTCGATATAACCTACCACACAAACAGGAGTATACACCAAGGAGATTAACAAGAAGCTCAGGAAACCCCAGCTCGGGAGGAACAAGAGGTTAGGCTTCACGTTATTTTTTGAGATGTTTTAGGCACAACAGCTGGCTATAGCTCAATCGAAAAGCCACCAAAAAACTCCAAGCACAGCAGCACCGAAAACCTCCCCTCGAGCCGAACAGGTACGAGAAAGATCGAGTAACAATGGGTTAGCAGCCAACCCCCTAATTATAAAGATTCTCGAAGACCCCATAAAGAGGATTGAATCAGGTGAAAAATTCATAGAAGCTAATGACAAAAAGGTGGAGACCTACAATTCAAGGATCGACCAGTTACTGGGCGCACCCCCGATCCTAAAAGGTGTAGATTCGAAGAAGTTCATGCAAAATCCATTCTCGCTAAATGCCACTCTAAATCCCATCCCGAAAAATTCATAATGTCCGATCTTACCATATAAAACGGAACCTTGGACCCTAACGAGCATGTTACTGCCTACACTTGTGTAGTAAAGGGCAACGACCTAAGGGACAACGAGATCGAGTCTGTCCTGCTCAAAAAATTCGAAGAAACATTTTCGAAAGGGGCCATGATGTGGTATCATAACCTTGCTCTGACCTCGATAGATTCAATTGCCATGCTGGCAGATTCTTTCATAAAGGCACATGCCGGCGCTATCAAGGTGGCTACAAGGAAATCAGACGTCTTCAAAATCAAACAAAGAGAAAACATGATGTTGCGAGAGTTTGTGTCTCACTTTAAAATGGAACGAATGGAACTACCACCAGTCTATGATGATTGGGGAGTACAAGCCTTTACCTAAGGTTTGAATGAATAAATCTCGGTGGCTTCGAAGAAATTGAAGCAGTACCTGGTTAAATATACCATCGTGACTTGGTCGGATGTCCACAACCGATATTAGTCGAAGATTATGGTCGGAGACGATAACTAGGAGCCCCATCAGGCTTCGTATATCCTAGAAGGTTCTTGTTAAAGGAGCCAAAATGGAACAAGGAAAGATACCAACCATACACCGAAGATAGAAGAAACGCCTCAAGGCGTAACATACCACAAAATGATCGAAGGATGGATCGAGGTCAGAATCCTCTGGATCTTGTAGGCAGAGTTAGCTTTGATAGGCACACAGGACCGACGAAGGCATCCCACCTTTCAGAATACAACTTCAACGTTGACATCTCGGACATCGTATTTACCATCACCAAAATAAAAGACACTAGGTGGCCAAGACTTGTATAGTCAGATCTGTCATAAAGGAACCCTAACTTATTATGTGAATTTCATGGAACACACGGTCATAATACTGAAGAATGCAGATAGCTCCGATAAGAAGTAGCTCGAGTACTTCATAAAGGGCACCTCCTAGAGCTCCTCGGCGATCGAGACAAAAACCAATATCGGGAAAGGGAGGCGGACATGAAAAAAGAAATGAAAAAACTATAACAAGTCATCCACATGATTTTCGAGGGAGTCGACATCCCGCAGGAACCCGTTGTCAAAATAACTAAAATATCTATCACCTAGGAGAAGCGAACTCAGGGTTACATACCCGAGGATGCTCTCACATTCAGCAACGAGGACATCGAGACCTTATCTCAGCCTCATAACGACGCACTGGTAATCTCTTTTCTTGTGAATACATTTCAAATTAAACGTGTGCTTGTGGATCCAGGTAGCTCAGCCAACATTATCAGGTCGAGGGTAATGAAGCATCTCTTACTGCTTGATCAAATCGTGCCTGCCTCTTGAGTCCTCAACGGATTCAACATGGCAAGGAAAACAACAAAAAGAGAAATCACCCTCCTAGTCAACGTGGCTGGCACGATCCAAAATATCAAATTCCATGTAATCAGAGGAGACATGAGGTACAACTCCTTACTCGGAAGGGCATGGATACACTCCATGAGAGCAGTACCAGCAACCCTTCATCAAATAATGATGTTTCCAATGAATGACGGTATAAAAACTATGTATGGAGAACAACATGCAGCAAGGGAAATGTTTGCGGTGCACGATGTGGTACCAGCATCAATGCCTCCCACATCGATTGAGTCAAAGGATAAGCAAACAGTGAAGTAACAATCATGAGATACATTCTCGACGATGCCCGAATAAAACAAGAAAGGACCGTGTTGTGTCCCAAAAGCAAACATTCGAAGCTCAGACCGCCATCACTACTAAGGTATAACCCTCTCCTTTTTTATTCACATTTTATACTAACCTTTGTGTAGGTTTCCGATCAAAGCAGTCAAAATGCCTCCCAGCTTGAAGACCTTAGGTTTTAAAGCATATGTTGCACTCATTTCCTTCAATCGAGTTTTATCCCAAGAAGGGTTTTATCGGGAAGGTTTTTAATAAGGAAACATTTATGTGCTACCTAAAAAGAACTCAACAAGTATTCAAGGCTTATCTATAATCAACCTCGAATACTAGAAGGCATCCCCTTGGCAGGCCGCCTCCTCGGAGAAGTCAAGACGTTCCAAAAAAGGGTCTCGATAAGAAAATAATGTATTGGGCAAAACAGTCAAACAAATTGTGTCCGTGTAGAATAACCGAGCCCTTAACGACTAAAACATGTATACATATGCCAAGTAATCAAAGATTATTTTTTCTTCCATCAAAACACTTTGCACTTAAAAAAACTACCTTTACAAGAAATGGCTCCAAAGCCAAAGAAAATTTCACAAACACTCGGGGACTGACATCAAAAACATGACCTCCGGTCAGAAACTTCAAACTCGTAAGCCCTCAATAAGGCAGCACCAAGTTCATAAAAATGGCTTCAGAGCCAAAAGACTTTCGAGATCTCGAGGACTGTTGCCGATTGTCACCCTCATCGATTTATCAAAAAGTTGAGGCTATAAGACCCCATGCGGCCAATCCCGAGCTCATAAAAACATCATAAAGGCAATACCAAACCTGTAAGACATGCATGGCATGAATCATACTTGTACCAAGTAACTTATCTATAAGACTGAAGTAAGGCAGGTTAAAATTTGTATGACCTTACAAATGGCATAATCTCGATCTAAAAGTTAAGGTTATATATCCGAACTTGTAAGACCCATAAAAAGGCATACCCTCGATATAGACACCGAATCTACTTCACTCGGGGACTAAAAGGCTCCGGCAAAATACAATGACTATGGTCACAAGGTTGTACTAGCCAAACTAACGTTTCTCGGGGATGCCTGACCATTGCTATAAAATCAGAGGCCTTCAATTACTTCGAAAAAACATTGAAAAGAACCAGTTAATTAGGCTACCCTTGGCATAAGTAAAAGAGCTTAGATCATATAAGCTCCAAATAATAGGTTTCGAAACAATTCATCCGACAAGAAAAACCTCCCGAGGTGCTCATTTATCACTAATAATGGCCCATAATCGAGGCTATTACCGAGCAGTCGAAGAGTCGGGAGAACATGAAAACTTCAAAAAGTCTTTAGCGATGGAAAAATAAAGCCTACACTAAGGGGTATAACCGACCCAATGCGTAAGAGCCACTATCGCCAGCCTACACTAAGAGGTCGTATCGACCCAATGCATAAGAGCCAATGTCGCCAGCCTACACTAAGAGGTTGCACCAACCCAACGCGTAAGAGCCACTATAGCCAGCCTATATTAAGAGGTCGTACCCACCCAACGCGTAAGAGCCTAAAGTACAACTTAAAATGCAAAAAACTTAAGGGTCAATGAGCTCGACCAACGCGTAAGAGCCTAAGGGACGGTATAACAAAGCTTCATGGCTGAATTATATACCTAAGGGTCGTTACTCGAAGTCCAGTTCACCTGGCTAAAACGTTGACAAACATATAAATTCAAAGACAAAGAATGAAATAGACAAGAAGGGGGGAAATGCATGAAAGATGAAACCAAAATATTTCTTTTATATGCATATGCAAAAAAATACAAAAATCTCCATTTGCAAAGTTTCCTATGAACACTGTACAAAAAATCAAGAGGAAAAAGTCTAGTTTATTTTCTCCTCGGGGACTGCAACCCCATCAACCCCTTCTCCACTATCTTCGGCATCAGATACGAGGAATTTGGCATCATACTAATACGCCTTGTCCTGCGCTATCTCCTCTAAAAGATCAAATCCCCTAGCATGAAACTCTTTGAGGGTTTCCCTCAGAGATTTACATCGGGCATATTCATTGCTTCTGCTCTCTTGATCAGAAGCCCCTCTCAGCTCAGCCCGAGCTTCGGCAACATTTTTTAAATAGACAACCACTTTCTTGTCGGCCTTAGTTTGAACCTCTTTAGCTTCTGCCTGGGCATCTACAACCTCGGCCTTCATCTCCAAATGGTCGGAGTCGATCCTTGCAATCCTGTTTCTCAAGGTGATTGTCGTAGTTCAGGCTCCGGTTCTCCTCATACTGAAGGTGCCTCAATTAGTTTCCCCTTTCATCACAAAGAAGCCTGAGGGATCTCTCCCGATCTAAAGTTTTCCTTTACTTGGACTCGCAGCGGAGTAGCTCGAACCTGAGCTTGTCAAAATCCTTCGAAAATAAAGCTCAATGAAAAAAACTAAAATATAAGATTAAAGGATCGACGAAGTCCATCAATGATCACCAAAGAACAAAGCTACTGAGCCTCCTCAAAGGTTGAGCGTGCACCTACTAGCCTAGTCTCACCAGCCCCAGTTGAACCAATCTCATCGGGAAGATAGTCACTCAGGACCCTGCCTTATTTAGGCAGCCCCTGGTCTCGAACACCCCTCGAAGTACCTTCAACGGGGGGCAAGGATGATGGCTGATTACCTATATCCCTCGAGGTACCTTTGGCAGGGAATTAAGACGGAGGCAAGAGAGGAGCCACATTTCCAAGGCTAGAAGCCTCAGATGCCACAGGATCAGTAGAAACATCTTCTTTGAGCCTTTGAGTAGGGCTTGCTTCGCTATGAGCTCCCTCGTCCTTTGAAGATTCCTTTCGTTTGTTATTAGTCCTCAACCCCGAAGACGACGATTCTTCCTCCTCCACGAGAGAGCTCGACCTTATCTCTGAAAAATCTCCAATACCTGTGGTAACGGAGTTAGTACACATAACAAAAAGTACCTTTCAATGAAATATAGCCACACACCATGTACCGTGGTGTTTTGCCTCCCATCTACCCGTGGACAGATCTCGCCACTTACGCTCATCGTAATACGAGCAACCTGCTAGTTTTCGAGACCAATCTGCCAGGTCGGGAACCTTGTGTGGAATCCATAGGATTGCTGCGAAATAAAAGAAGGAGAAAGAATCTTTATAGAGTCTGCCTTCACCATGGGCAAAAATAATAAGAACACAAGTGTACCACTTATGTACGAAATTCCATTTCTCAGGAAATGGAAGGAACTATGTGGGGATGATATTGATAGTCTGCACTTGGACGAAATGACTCATCCACCCTTGGTCCCCATCTTCTTCATTGCTGGCAACAAAGGGCCGAGTGGATCGATGGCACAGAGTAATCAACCCCCGATGGTGCAAGGGTCGGTACAGTCTAAGAAGCTAGCTAAGGGTAAACTCGAGCCCGGCTTTATCTATAAAATATTTTATCATCAACACTATCCTCCGAAACGACAGGTGAATCTGTGCCATTGTAACGCGACATCTCCTGCAAAATTCAACCACGACTCCATCGAGGGGGGCCCAACGTAAAGGGGTGCGTATATACATTCAAAAACCCATCGACGTGAGCCATGATGCTCTCTTTTTTGGAAGGTACCAGTAGTTACGCTTCTTCTCCCCATCTGTAGTCTCTCCTCACTGCCTCGAGATGTCCCTCTCCTATTGATGAAGTGAAGCTTGATGCATGATCCCAATGAACATCAACATTTGGAGGTCTCTCTAATGAAAGGTCCCTCCTCAAGAGAAAGCGTCTTGGGGTCGGCTCGCCGTACACCGATGGTGTACCACCGATTGAATAGGAAGAAGAGACGGAACCCTCCTCTTCTTGGTGAATGGATTTGGACGTAGCGGCTAGGGTTATGGTAAAACAATAGAAGGAAATTGAAAACTCCGGCAAAAACTTTGAATTAAAATGATGGAAAGGTTGACGGAGAAAAGAAGAACTCTATTAAAAAGGTAGAGGCTCAAAATAGCGAAATCCTCAGAAAAGAAGGAAACAAACACATATATAGAGCAAGCGGTAACTGTACACCTACCCTAAAATTCCAATCGATCCCAACTAGGATATTATCATTTTTTAGGAGATGTACCGGCGGGACTAGCTTGGTCATTTCACAACCATGTCATATGACTAACATCGTCGTACGACGTTTGAAGGATTAAAGATCCCTGCATCAACCTAGCCTCGAGATGGTACCCGATCTCAAGGATTTCTTCTACCATGACTATAGGCTCTAAGGATCCAACAAGCTATATGCCTTAAGATGGTGCCCGATCTCGAGGATCTCTGCCAAAATGAAGACATGCTCTAAGGAGTCATCAATATCGCTTTAAGCCTCGAGAAGGTTCCCGATATTGAGGATCTCTATTGGAATAAAATATAATCTCTAAGGATCTATTTCATATAAACCTAACCTTAAGGTGGTACCCTATCTCGAGGATTTCCATAAATACGGCTCATTCACTCGATTCTTTTTCCCTCGAGCTACCTGAGCCCGAACCAGTTTTTATTCAAGAACTACTAATTAAGACTCAAGGTTATTTACTCTTTTAGATCAAGTTAAATGCTCTCTCGGTTACTTTAGTCCAAGGTCTATCCAAGTCCAAGCGTATCCTCATTTAGGGTCTATCTATAACTCCTTAGGGTTATTTTCACTCTAAGTTAAGATCATATTTTTAAGCCGCCCGAGCTTGAGCAAACTCTCACTTGGGGACTGCCTGTGAAATCCTAAGGTCTATTTTTACCCTCAGGTGCTCGAACAAATTATCTTCGGGGACTACCAACGGGGTCTTGAAGGGGCTATATTCTGTTCTAAAAAATGAGGCCCCACTCACACTCAATTTGAAGTTTCCGGTTCTGTTGGCCTAAGTTTGTATCAAGTCAAACACGGGCTTGGACTGAGTAACAGCAAAGGGTCTCTGGAAAATCATTTTAACCAATCGAGAATCGAGGAAATTCCTACGCCTAGTCCGTTATTCGAATAAATCGGTAAAGCCACCTGTTCAGATTCTTCACAAACACGAATAAAGGGAAATCCAACACAAAATAGAGACAAATTAAAGAAACATTCTTATATTAACAAATGATGATTGAAAAAGCCCACGAAGGGTCCTTACACAGAAACATAAAGCAAAAAAATAAAGTCTAATCTATTCTCAGAGGTGAATCTTCAGGAGCAATTTCTCGAGGACACCATCTCGACCTTCCAAACAATGTCTTCAAGAACCTTCTCCGAAGTAGAAAAAGATGATGAATCATAAAAAGATGAAGAAATGGATGCGTGAAAAAATTGGTGAGTATGGGTCTCGCTAGCACTACTATTGTGAAGCCACTTCTTGAGACATTGCACCAGTGTGGGATGAAATAGTTAGTAGATGGCACCACCTCACTCCATGAAAAGCAAATGGAGTGAAGCGCCACACCAGGTAGAAGTTAAGAGAGATGAGTTAACGTTCATGGTCCGCGTGTCTTTTAATACGAAGATAAATTGAGATTTCTCTCTCATTATGTTGGGCCAACAACAACAACAACAAACCAGTGTGATCCCACTCGGTAGGGGAAAGCTCTGAGAAAAGGCCATGGCATAACCGGCGAGAACACTATCGTGTGACCTTACACTCACGGGCTTTAAACATGGGAAATGGAGTTGGATGAGGACAAGGAGAAGAAGGGAGTTAAAGACTATTGAAGAGTGACTGAATGAAGTTTTTGTTCAGGAAAACTTCCATTTATAGAAGGGTGGCAACGTAATCGACATTGCAATCAGTGTCTTTGAGAAACATGTCGACCGCGCAATCAATGTCCTTCGAGAAAGATGTAGACATGCGCATTTAATGTTTTTTTAGGGAGACGGATCGACGACGACAATATCGCTTGGGGAAAATAAACCGACGCTACATTGAATGCTTTTAGAAAAGATATGCTGATGGGACGTCCCAGTTATCACAAAGGCTTATGTTATAAGCATGATATCATCGCTAAAGGCTCGGGGAGATTGGTGTTAAAATTGCTTTTTATCATTTTAATCTAAGAAACGCAGGGTCTATCTGTATATGGTAAAAATTAGTTGTCCAATTTTATGATCATTAAGGCACCTCATAAAGACCGCCCCCAAAAATCTTAAAGTTCAGCTCGGGGTTTGACCCTGACGGTTCTCAATGATCAACCTCGAGGCGGTGCAAACCAGCTGCTACAATGGACTTACGTGAAGTTCCCAAGGCATGTGACTAGAGTTTACCAAGTCTATTAGGCTAGTTCAAGCCCGTACCATGGCACTAAATGGTTGTACCAGCCCCATATCTTTGTAATAAATGCATTTGTACTATGTTGGGATTCCCCCTTATATATAAAGGGAACCCTTGTCATTTTACACAACACACAATATTAAATACAAGAACATTCTCATCTCTCTAATGAAACACATTCTACATTGACCCCATTATTTACATTTATTTCTTACATTTATCGTGTTATATTAATTGTTCATCATTTATTAATTGTAAAAAGCCTTCATCAAAGCTCTCAAAGTTGTTAGTCCTTCACCGACTACCTATAACCTAGTATCGAACTTGACCTCGAGGCCCCGTATAACCAGGCTCGAAGCCCCTATTCTCAGCCACTCGGTTTGCTTAAACATACTATTTTTTATTTCTTATCTTATTTTCTAATCTCACACTTAGCATCTATTGCCTAACAACTAGCATAAAACCAGATCACGTATTTTAGAACCACAAAATCAAATCTAATTATAATTACCATTTTCGAGGTAAACAAATTTACTGTACTTTTATAATGCTTGAGATTTAATCGCTGGTGTTTTGTACTTATTGTGTGTCTTATGCCTTGTACAAGTGATTCTGAGTGATGTAGATATTATGCAGCTTACTAAAGTGATTTGGAGCCCAACTCCTCAAATCTCCCAAACTCATGGACATAATTGCAAGGCATGTTAAGTACTTGTTCAGTTTCCTCCATCATTTTATCTACATTGTCTTCTTTATCCCCAATCATGGCTCGTTCAAGAGGATCTATGGGGATCATATAAGGCACCAATGACGTCACATCACTTTCCACCCTAGAAATCATGGATAGCTCTTCATCGTGGGCTGGCAACCTAAGTGCTTTATACAATTTAAATACCTCCACTCGATCACCCACTCTCATTATCATCTTTCCTTTACATACATCAATGATAGCTCAGCCCGTGGCTAAGAATGTATTCCCTAAAATATATAGGACTTCTTGATCTGGTTCATTGTCCAACATAATAAAATCAGCGGGGAATATAAAAGAACCCACTTGAACTAACACATTTTCAGTCACTCCTTCAGGACGAGCAAGGGAGCGATCAGCCAACTATGAAATAATCGTGGTTGGGCATGGCTTCCTAAACCCAACTATTTGAATGTATATAGCGGCATCAAATTGATGCTCTCACCAATACCACATAAAGCTCGCACAACTGCATGCTTACCAATCAAGATTTGGATAGTGAAACTACCTGGATCCTTCAATTTCTGAGGTAGCTTATGTTGAATTCTTGAGCTACATTCTTTAGTGAGTTCCATAGTTTTTAACTTTGTCAACCTGCTCGTATTTTCCACTATGTCCTTGATGTATTTGGCATATTTGGGCATTTCTTGTAAGATGTCTACCAGTGGCATTTTGATTTGCACGTGCTTCAAAATATCAAGAAACTTTTTATAGGCTGTATTATCCTTCAATTCTACAATCTCTGAGGGAACGGAGGTGGTGGCCTCGCAACAAATGGTGGGGGTTGCTTAGCCACCGCCTCTTCAGCTAGATTCTCTGACTCCTTTGATTTTTCTGCTTCTGCTTCTATGGTGGCTGGTTTCTCATAAAAGGTCATGTGTTTTCTCTTTTTCGACGAGACTTCGTCTAACTGTCTCCCATTTCTCGATGACATATCATTAATAGATTCCTTAGGATTAGCCTCAGTGTCTCTTGGAAGAGCTTTGACTGGTCTAGTATTCTGGGCACTAGCAAGTTGCCCCATTTGTATCTCCAACTTTTGAATCGCTGCAGAATACTGCCTTATCCTACTAATTATCCATCAATTTATTTAGCATTGCCTCGATATGACTCGTCAGATTGGTAGGTTGTTCAGCCTGAGGTGATATTTCTAGCTATTGAGAAATTTGTTGCATGTACTGATTATAAGCACCTTGATTTCCACCCAAGAGAAGTTTGGGTGGTTCCTCCAGTTAGAATTGTAAGTGTTCTCATACAGATTTGTCTGGCACTTATTTTCATTACCCAAAAAATAGATAGACTCTAGATTAGCTAGGCATAAGTCGCTCGTGCGACCCTCTCCACATACCTCACAAAATATTTGAACATGTTGTACTGGCTGGGCTTGTTACTTGTTAATAACCAAGGTCATCTTATTGAGTTTGTTAGTCAATGTGTCAACCTGTGCTGATAATGCAGAGATGACATCTAACTCGATAACCCATATAGATTTTTGCATCGTGTCTGCCCATCTCTCATTGCCAATCAGGACTGCTTTTGGAGAATTTTTTCAATAATGCATATATCTCATCAAAGCATACATTTCTCCAACACTTGACCTCCCGTTGCAGCATCCACCACAATCTTTGTCTCATGATGTATCCCTTATATTAAAGTGTGAACTATCACTTCATTTGTCTGACTGTGATAAGCACAGTCTCTGAGCAGCCCCTTTACCCTTTCACAAGCTGAGTATAAAAATTCCCCTAATTTTTGTTTGAAGGAGACTATCTCACTTCTGATCTTTGCAATTTTACCTTAAGGAAAGAACCTTGTGAAAATTTTCCCTTCTAGATCATTCCATGATGTAATAGAATTAGTTGGTTCCTCCTTCAGCCACCGCTTTGCTTCACCTAATAGAGAGAACTAGAACAGTGTGGGCGTCACATTGTCTGGAGTGACACTATTAGTGATATAAGTATCACTAATCTCCAAGAAGTTCAGGATGTGCTATTGTGGATCCTCGTATGACCCATAAAATGCCCATTCACATGTTGTAGCTCGATCATGCTCTATTTCAACTCAAAGTTCCCAGTTATCCTGGGCTTCATAATGTTGGAGCTGACATTAGCAATGTTGGGCATCGCCACCTCTTGAACAACCATATGTTTCTCATATTCCATGTCCACAGGAAATTGAACAAGTGCCTGAAGATTATCTGTGTCCCTTGTTTCCCTCAATCTCCTGTAAAAAAAAATTCTCTCAGGTTCGGGATCAAAGCCTTGAAGTCTATCCTGGCTTCTAACCTTTCACATTCAATCAAAGTCCGTGAGAGAAGAGCAACCAATAAGAAATGTTAGACTTGGCAAAATAAATAACTAAAGTAAAATCTAGAAGTAGTCAATATTCAAGTCCCCGGCAACAGGGCAAAAAAACTATTTCCCCCAAACACAAATGCAAGTATACGTGGTCGTACAAGTAATAAAATGATAATTCGAGAGTCGAACCCATAGAGATCTATATTAACTACCCACTAGTTTCACCAATATTATTATTCAGTCAAGTCAACCAGAGTTCAAGAGTGTGATTATACTAAGCAATAATTCTAACAAGTAATTAATTATCAAGAAGCAAATTGGTTGTTGTATATTCAGTAGAGAAAAATATTCCAGAGTTGTGATCGATTCGCTAATCCAATTGTGTTCTAATTTACTATCCCTATCATACAATTCACTCATGGTTGCTAATTAATCGAATAATTGCTCTTGTAGTAGTCCCCCGAATTCCTACTCACATATTCAAAATAGATTAACGCCTATATTCCTATGGAATCAATCTATTAAGAATGCATTAAGATTATGATATTTTACAAAACTTCCTGCACTCAGAGTTAAGAACATGCTCTCTTCAATTCTTCTCTAATCTAAATGTAGCTTTCCCAAGCATAGCATAGATAGTAAATAAAACCTAACTGTTGGCCAGACAATCAAGAAATTAATCAAATAATTGAAGAGACAACCATATATTAGTGAATTGTAATCAAGGTTACGTCAACTTTAAATAACAATATTCATAGCTAAATTACAACCTAGAACTATGGGTTTTAGCCACTCGTGATAATATCAAAAAAAATCACAAATGTTAAATAATTGAGAATACTAAGAAAAAATGAAGAAAATTGAGATATCCTTGCTCCCAGATGTTCCTCGTGTGTAATCTTCCTTCATAGTGGTGTCTCCCTCCTCAAAATAGGCTTAGTCTTGCTTTAATATGCGTAGGGTAGGTCTTGAGCCAAAATAACGTTGTCTCGGGTAAATTATGAAAGACTTCCCATCATCAGTGCCCAGGGTAGTGTAGGGTTCTAGCCCTAGTGCTAGCTAATTTTAGAGTCTGCTAAGTGCGGCACAGGTAGCACCTCACACTGCTTCTGGCACTACAAATGGCCATTTTTTGATTTTTCTCTATTTTGGTTCCCATCTTGCATCGTTCGCCCATATTGACTTTGGATGATTTCTAAACATTAAAACACACTGAATTAACACAAATCATTATGTTTTTTATCCTAAATCTATTAAATACGAGTAAAATGCAAGGCGATATACATATAAATATGTATATACTTAAATCTAAATATCACACTTTCTACTCTAGAGGCTGAATATATGGATTTTGCTTTGTGTTATGCCTAACTGCTATGATCAAGCAACAACTAGAAGATTTTGGTATGTTTTCAGATTCTGTGCCATTGTTGTGTAATAGACCCATAAGAGGACAAAGAACATTGATGTACGACATTATTTCTTAAGGGACAATGTTGAAAAAGGACTTATTTGTATGAAGTTCTAGTAAACAGAGGATCACGTAGCAGACATCTTCGCCAAAGCACTTAGCAGAGAATATTTTGAAAGAAATAGTCTAGATTTGGGGTTGATAAAGTTGAACTGAGAACTTAGTCCCTCGATGATTTTCTATGAAAGGATAGTAAGGTAAAATGCTAAAAACTTGATTCTGGCGACTTCTAACTCGATTCTGTACCATTATATGTAGACACGCATGGAAAATTCAAGAGAAACAAGTGTACAAAGACATTGCAAATATTTGGATGTTGATACTCATATTTGCAAAAAGTTCATCAAGGAACCTGGTTCCTATGACTCAGGTTAGTAGTCCTTCTTACACTTATATGTACTTTAAACTTCTAGAAGTGCCATGTCATTAATTGTTCCCCCCTCCTCTGATGTCATTTAATCCCACACATTACATTCATTATAAAAGAACCTGGAAACCCATCCCTTCTCTTTCACACCCATTTGTAACGGGTGCCCCCTCTCACTTTAAATACCCAAAAATCATTCACGCTCTCCACTTCCAACATCGAACATAATATTTTCTCCCAAACCCGCTTCTTCTTGTATTCTTGATCTCAAAATAGAAAATGACTCAACAAGAGCTTTCACATCCTAAATTAACTAAAGGAAACCATGAATTGTCCCTGTCTATCAAGGAACCTCAATCTGGATCTAGGCTAGACTCTTTACCCACAAAATCCCCAATTTTCAACCTATCCAAACTCATTGACACGTCTCCCACACAATTTGGTTATGGTTCCCATCACAATCGAAAAGGCCAAACTCCCAAAAAGTTTGTTTCTTCTCCATATCCTTCTTCCACTACATAGAAAGTTGACTCAGAAAGAACTACCTCTACTTTTTTATTTCTTCAAACCACATAAGAAATTGTGGAATGGGACAAAGGGGTTGAAGTAACAAGTCAACATATTGAGGAAGGAAGTGTGGTTGACAAATCAAGTTCTTATACTGCTGGAAAATCTTAGCATCTGAACATTCTAGGGTTCAAAATATTGAAAGGGTTATTTATCCATCAGGTAATCTTCCATCTCTAACTATTGTTACAAATATATTGGGTGTGCAGAGTGACAAAATTGTAAGTGATAAACTCAAAGAAGGCTTTGCGTATCTTGAGGAAGAGCTTGTTGGTGTGAAAAACATGATTGAGTTGTGTCTATTGTGGGTGATTTTGGGACTCTACATGAACCACTAAGTCAAAGGGATGAATGGGGTGATGGGGAACATGTGCATCAAGAGGTTCAAGTACCTCTTAGTACTACATGGGAACCTACAGAGGGACCTGGTCTCTCTACCCAACGGGAGTTCATTGCTCCTATTTGGAATGAAACTCCTAGTTCTACAAGACAGGCCTGCATAGTTTTGATGCTACCCTATTTGATCATCATGTTAATGTTCCGCTGGAGATTGTCTACCTAGAAATAAAGTTTGTATCTGAAGGTGCTTATGGTAATAGTGAAGATGAAATCGATAACCTGCTTGTCATATAGTTCATAATTGCTAGGGGTGGGGGGAAAGCCACAAAGGATTCAATTCCCAAGTGCCGCCCCACTAGGAAGCAGAAAAAGGCTACTCTTGACAATGCCTTGTAAGTAAATAAGAAAAATAAAGAGAAGGAGGTTTGCAAAAATTTGGTTGTTTAATTAGGAGTATGTGCCTCCTACTGATATAGTGGAGAGGGGGGATAAGGAGCCTGTTGAGGAACCTACTCCTCTTGTTAGGAAAAACTCTAGAAAACAAGTACTACCAAGCAGAAGAAGACAATATCTAAAAAAGGACTTGTGAGTGACAAGGGTAATGAAGCTGAGGAGGAAGGAGAAATGGAGAAAGAGAAAGCAGAGAAGAAGAATCTCGTTAGAAAGAGTCATAGTACTAGTGACGAACCTGGTTCCTCCAAAAGTCCAAAGATAGAATTATCTGAGTTATAGTGGAGGGAAAATATAAAAAAAATAGAAGGTGTCGAGTCTTTGATCCTAAGATTCTTGACCAACCAGGCATGAGATAGCTGGTTAAAATTGTGGAATTCCAGAAGTGGTCTCATATCTTTAAAGTCAAAAGTCCAAATGTTTATTAAGATAAGGTAAGAAGCTTCTATATTGACATGTTTGTAGTAGATGGTGAAACAAACTGTTTGAAAGTGAATGGAAAGGAGTTTTTTATGGATGAGCACTTCGTACGTAAGATTTTTGGGTTACCTACTATTGGGTTGAAGACTGTGGAGGGAACAGGTTCCCCTGACTTTAAGAAATTGATCAACAAGAAGCTCTCAGTTTAGACAGGGGAAGAGGTGCACAAGAAGTCACTTTTGCCTAAATATCAGTTGCTGTTTGAATTGGTTAACAAGGTGCGATGGGTTTTCAATGTCTTTGCCTTATGTTTTGATGATCTAATAAAGTTACTGTCAAGGAACAGAAAGGGAACCTGACACACTTGGACTACACTGCAAGTTATCGAATTCTAGCTAAAAGTGAACTGCTATAGATATAGAAGATAGAGAACCAAACAAGGACCCGATACCCTTGTGGTTCCCTCATAGCAGTACGAAGTCAACTGGACATAGCTGGAAGCGACGTGACTGCCTGCACTGTACTGCTTCCAGTGGCCACTTATCCTTTGACCAACTAAAGTGCTTACATCATTCAAGTGATGTAATCAAGATGTATCAACAGGGAGTGTATATCAAAACATCACTCCAAAACCTGAAGAATTAATCAAGCCTTTTTACAAAACAATGAAATTAATTCCAAGAGCTTGAAGAACAGAGTTAAATGTTACTACGGACCAGTTCCTTAAGTCAGTATTTTGTTGTCCTTAGTTGAGTTGTAACTTTGTGATTGTTCTTATTGTATCTTCTAAATTGCTTAGTTAGAAGCGTTGATTAGTAACCCTCTTGTAAAATCCGTCAACTCTCTAAGTTTATGCTGTGACTAGGTTTAGTCATAAGTTAAAGTTGGTGTAACTAGAGAGTGACAAAGTGGCTTGTGGTGAGAGTATCACAAGTTACTTAAGTTAAAGCCTTTTTAACTAGAGATTAACAAAGTGGCTTATGGTGAGAGTATCACAAGTTAGTTGAGTTGAATTCATTGTGATGGAGTCATTATAAAGTGGCTTGTAATAGGCGTTTACAAGTTAGTGAAGTTGAAAGCCTACAGGTCTAGGTTGTAGTTTTTGTCCCCTTGAGTTGGGACTTGTTAGTTTGTATGGGTCCACCAGGTCGTAGAGTCCCTGTCCTCTACAAGTTTCTGCTGAGAGTACTTAGTAAAGCAATAAGTAAATGAGGCAGAGGATTTTTACGTGGAAAAATCTCGCACAAGGGGATTAAAAACCCACGACCTACACTTGTACTCTTTTAACTTCACTAACTTGTAATATAACCTATTACAAGCCACTTTATAATACTTACTATTCCAAAGGATTTACTTAACTAACTTGTGGTACCTTTACCACAAGCCACTTTACGACTATCCTAGTTACAAAGGCTTTTTCTAACTTGTGATGCTATCACTACAAGTCACTTTGTAATTCTACGATTACAAAGACTTTTCCTTATGACTAAATCTAGTCACAACCAAAACTCAACGAGTTTAGGGATATACAAGAGGATTCCTAATCAGTATGCTTATAAGTAAGCGATTAGGAGATATAGTAAGTATAATAACAAGTTTACAACTCAACTAGGATAGCAACAATCAATCTTTTAGGAACTGGTCCGTAGTGGCATCCAACCTTGTTCTTCAAGTTTGAGAGGATGGTTTTTTTGTTTTTGCAATAGGCTTGAATGAGAAATAGAAACCTTCCAGTGATGTGGTAACTAGGGATTTTGACGTGTTTCATGCTCCTTCTTGCTTACGCTTTGATTATAAATTGTTACAAAATAGTCCCTTAAAGGCTCATAAATTGTGCTTGATTGCAGGTTTGATCGACAAAGTGACGAATTGTCAAAGATCGTCTCAAAAGGAGTGAAACATGCACAAGTACCAAAGACAAGGCAAACTCGGGACAAACAGGCCTAGTGCAGCCGCACTACACTTTGTGCGGTCCGCACTAGGGAGATTCAGAGAACTGGAAAATCAAGTGTTAAAGTAGTGCGGCCGCAGTGGAGATTGTGCAGTCTACACTGAAGACTCCACGGCCACACTACCATTCTATGCGGTCCGCGGAAGCCAACTTCAGAGAGATGTCCGGAGCCTATCATCAAGCCTATGCGATCTTTGGGCGACTCTGTGCGGACCGCGCTAGTTGCCTCCGCGGTCGCGGTCCATTTTGCTCGATCCAAGGAGCTTGAGTTCAGAGAGCCAATACTTCAAGTCCAAGAGCCTAGTGCGGCTGCAGTCCATTTTGTGCGGCCCGTACTGACCCCGCAGGGGTATTTTTGTCCAGTTTTTCCAGCTTAGTATAAATAGAACCTTTTTTAAATATTTAGGGTATCACTTGATTTAGAACACCATATGCGCTCGTGAGAAGCTATTTTGTAGCCATTTTGGGCTCTTTAATGTAGATTTAGCAATTGAATCATTATATTTACTTTAGTAACTTAATATTATGTTTTTCTCTTCATCTATTTCTCTGATTTTATCTTCAAGCATGAGTAGTTAAACCCATTAGCTAGGGTTGTGGCTGAACCCTAGTGTGGGTAATTGATGGGTGTTGTGATTTAAGGTTAGATTGATTATGGGTGTTTGTTATTTGGGTCAATTTTATGGTTTAATTTATGAATTAGTGGTTGCAAACGCTAGTTTGTGCTCAGTTGACTTGGCTCTTCTTGAGAAAGAGAGCCTAAGTCTTCAAAATTGACTCAACAAGGAATTGGGATGGACTCAAGAGATTTGATAGTCCCAATTAAAGGGTTAAACCTCGAGAGAGTAATTACCCAACTTGAACCCTAGTTGCTCGAGCAAATATGCATACCCAATTGGTCTCGAGAGAGTCAATTGGGTAAAACCACTGTTTCTACCGAGAGGTGTAGAGTGGGTAGTATTGAGTAACGGTTATAACATATTTTCGCAATCATGTCAATCGTGCCTTAGAATAAATTACCCCTCAATTAGCCACCTAGGTGAAGAGTCACTACCCTAGTGCCTCTTAATCCATTAGATATAAATTGTAGCAATTTAATCTTAGCATAATCTAGTTTCAATCTTAATTTGTAGTTTGATATTAGTAGTTTTATATAGAGAAAAACAAAAATGAATGGAAGATCAATTAAGAGCATACACACAATCCTAAGCTAAATAGATACTCGACTCCAATCCTAGCTCTCTGTGGAATCGATCCCGACCCACAAATCGGGTAAAAGCTATTACGACCCTCTCTCGCTACTTTTTAGTGGTGCGGAGTTGGCAGCGATCAACTTTTTGGCATCGTTGCCAGGGATCAAACTATTTTGGATTTAAATTTAGTTAGTTTTGTGTATTGTTCTTCTTTACTTCTTTGTTACTTACTTGTTTTTGTTACTACTCAAGTACCAATATGGCATTGACAGCGCTAATGACCCTCTTGGAAACGTGATAGCATGGGAGGAGGTAGATGATTTTGAGCAAGATGAGCTGCCTCCTGCACTTTAAGGATAACGGAGAGGCGGGAATGCCAATGCTAATCCAAATGATAATATTCCAGACCCTCCCCCACCACCTCCAAGAGTGGCTCCCAGAGTATTATCGAATCCAGGGCATGCAAGTGCTATTGTCCCTCCCCGAATCCGAGCGGGGAATTTTCAAATAACCAATGTGATGTTGACCTTGCTCGAACAACGTGGGTATTTCACGAGCGCCTCCGATCAAAATGCCTACAAGCATCACAAGGGGTTCGTAGATAGATGTTGGGGGAGAAAGCAAACGAATGTGTCCGAAGATGCTCTTAGGTTAAGACTTTTCCCATTCTCAGACCTGGGGAAAGCATTGGATTGGTTAGAGAGACTCCCCATCATTCCATCACAACTTGGGATGAGTTGGTGGATAAATTTATTGCTAAGTTCTTCTCACCCGGGCATACGGAAGCACTTCGAGATGAGATATTGGATTTCAAGTAAGAACCCACGGAACCTTTGCATGAAATCTGGGAGCAGTTTAGAACAATGGTGAAAGAATGCCCAAACAACGATATGATCGAGGCAATGATTCAACAAACCTTCTATCGGGGCATCAACACCACGAATCAGTGCATTGTGAACCAATTGGCCGGGGGCAACTTTATGAAGCTTCCTTACATTGATGCATGTGAGATATTGGATGAGATGGCCAACACTTCTTCTGCGTGGCAAAGTAGAGCGAATGTGCCCAAAGGTGACCCCACGGTCATCCATTTGCACAAGGAATTACACGATCATGGTCAAACTATTGCTGAGCTTACTACTACTATGAATCAATTGGCAAAGGCTCAGTTGCAACAAGCTCAAAATCCTCGCCAAGTCAATGCCATTTAAGGTGTAAATATGCTCGTCAATAAGAGAAGGCAAAGAGGACAACAAGTCCAAGGGAATTCTAAACAATATGATAATGATGGTGGTAGTTATTCAAATGATTGTTATAATGACCAAAGTGAAGAGGTAAAATATGTCAACAACTATCAAGGCAATAGAGGCAATTTTTCAAACCAACAATGGTGACCCCAAGGAAATTGGGGCAATCAACAACAAGGTGGTGGTAATTGGAACAACAATAACAACCAAGGTGGTAACTGGAACAACAACAGCCAAGGCGGTAATCGAGGGAACAACAATCAAGGCAACCAAGGAAATTGGAATGGTAATAACAACAATTCGAACAACAATGGTCAAAACAGGTGGAACAACAATGGAAACCAAGGCAATCGGGGGCAAGATTTTCAAAGGCCCCCGATATACCAACAACTAAAAAATCAACATCCGTTTCAATCTCAAGGATCTAGTTCTTCGGGTAATGATATGGGAAGAATATAAATCATGTTTGAATAAATGATAAAGAATAACCAAGATTCCAATGCTCAATTGGCTTCCCACAACACCACTATCCGGAACTTGGAGGTGCAATTAGGCAAAATCTCTCAATTGTTGAATACTCGCCCTAAGGGTGCTCTACCAAGTGATACGGTAGTAAATCCGAAGGGTGGAAACAATCATGTGATGGTGGTTACAACAAGAAATGGGAGAGTCGGTGATGTGCATGCCTCGAAAGACAAGCAAATTGTGAATGATGATGCTGAGTTGCGGGAAGATTATGTACCTTTGATAGTTGTAGATGTGGCTGAGAATGAGGTGAACAATGAGATAAGTATTGACATTAAAGAGGCCAAAGAGATGGGTCTTTAAAAGAAGAATATAATTATGAAGGGAGAAGAATACACCCCGATTCTGAAATAGCGGTTGGGCGCGGAGAATTGTGATGTTTCAGAGAGAGATGGAACGTTGGAATTGAAGGGACGTGACATATGGATTTGAAAAGTTAATGATATGGCAGTTATATTTTGAACCTTTTAAGACATGTATTAAAGGGTGCACAGAACTACTAACCTTTAGTACAAGAACCTGGTTCTTGAGAAACATTTTCTTCAAGCCCACCTTTTTTGAAACAGAAAAATTAATCCTCCTTTATCGTTCATGTAATGCATCTACTGCTTCTATACTTATCATGCTTGTCTACCTGCAATTGTATTTGAAGTGAGTTAGACAGGGCCAAAAAACACTTTGATCTAATTAATTCTTAAGAATACGAGCCAGCTAAAGAGGAATTAGTTTCTCAATTTGGCTTTAACTGTCCAATCTTTACTCTATTTCTTTCAAACTATTCCCTGCTTAGTGCCTTGGTAAAAATGTTTGTAATTTGATCTTTTGTGTTGTAGAACGTCATGCATATCAACCCTTTCTCCATATTATCTCTCTGAAAATGATGCCACACATCAATATGTTCGGTCCTTTTATGTTGAACTGGATTCTTTGCCATATTGAGTGCACTGGTGTTGTCATGTAGGAGAGGTACACTCTCAGTGAGAACTCCAAAATCCTCCAGCTGCTGCTTGATCCACAGAAGCAGAGCACAGCAGGATGTTGCAGCTACATATTCAGCTTTAGCTGGTGAAAGAGCCACTGAATTTTGTTTCCTTGTCCCCCAATAGATAAGACATGATCCTAAGAAGTGAGCCATCCCAGAAGTGCTTTTTTTGTCCACAAGATAACCTACATAGTCTGCATCAGCATACCCAATCAAATTAAAATTATCACCTGATGGATTATATAGTACCAGGTTCTGGGTTCCTTCGAGATATCTCAGTGTTTTTTTGGCAGCCTTCAATTGAGATTCCATGGGATTTGATAGAAACCTCACACACAACCCCACACTGAAAACAATATTAAGATGACTGGCAGTAAGATAGAGAAGAGACCCAATGATGCCTCTATACATTGTTTGATTCATAGGAGATTTAGTTTCATCCATGTCTAGTTGGGTGGCAGTTGCAATGAGAGTGTCTATCACTTTTGATGCTTCCATGTCAAACCTCTTCAAGAGTTCCCTGATGTATTTTTGCTAACAAATGGAAGTACCCTTTGGAGGCTGTTTTACTTGAAGACCCACGAAGAAGTTTAATTCACCCATCATGATCATTTCAAATTCACTTCCCATAAGTTTTGCGAATTCTTCACACATAGAGTCAGTTGTTGCTTCAAAAATGATGTCATCAACATAAACCTGAACAATGAGCAGGTTCCTTACTTGTTTCATTAAGAACAGAGTGTTGTCAATTTTTCCTCTCTTAAATCCATTTTCTAAGAGAAATTTTGACAATATTTCATACCACGCTCGAGGTGCCCGCTTGAGCCCATACACAACTTTGTCCAATTTTAACACATATTCATGGTGCTCATGATATTCAAACCCAGGGGGTTGCTTCACATAGACTTCTTCCTTAAGCAGTCCATTCAAAAATGCACTTTTGACATCCATTTGGAACAAAGTGAATTCAATATGAGAAGCAAAGGCGATCAGAATTATGATGGCTTCCATGCGAGCAGCTGGAGCAAATATTTCATCATAGTCAATCCCTTCCTCCCGATTGTAGACTTGGACCACTAGCCTGGCCTTGTTCCTTGTGGTAATTCCATGTTCATCGAGCTTGTTTCTGAATACCCACCTTGTGCCTATAATGTTTCTATCTGGGGGTCTGGGTACCAGGTGCCAAACACTATTTCTCTTAAACTGATGTAGCTCGTCTTGCATGGTTGTAATTAGGGGTATTCATAAAAATTCGAAAAACCAAACCAAATCGAAAACCAAACTAAACCGACCAAAAAAACCGATACTTTTTTGTTTGGTTCGGTTTTGGTTTTGAATTTTAAAAACCGATCAAATTTAGTTTGGTTTTGGTTTTAATCAAAAAATAATCAAAAAAAACGAACCAAACCGACTATAGGAGTAGCTATTTCAAATTTATTATTACACCTATATATATATATATATGTATATTTTTATACAAGGTTTCAAAATTTGAATGGTAAATGTCAATCGTTTGCACTTTTAGTACAATTTTTTACCTTTATATTCTAGTTTGATTGATAGTTTTCTTTTGTTAAGTGTAAGAATCCATTTCATGTTAAAAAATATTTTTTAAATTGAGTCCTTAAATTATTCATCAATATTTGATTCAATTATCATTAATATATTTTAGTAAATAATATATTTCTCAAAGGGCAATTGATTTGACAGTTTTACGTTGAAAACATGGTCGCTGAAATATGTGTTTGGTAGTGTATGTCTAATATTTAAGAAAAACCGACAAATAACCAAAAAAAACCGAAAAGACCAAAAAATCGACAAAACCCGACATAAACTGAATCGAGGAAAAACCGACTTAATTGGTTTGGTTTGGTTTGGTTTGGTTTGGTTCTAATATTTGAAAAACTGACTTACTTGGTTTGATTTCTTTTTAGGAAAAAACTGATCCAAACCGAACCATGAACACCCCTAGCTGTAATCCAATCTGCATCTTTTAAGGCTTCCTTGATGTTCTTGGGTTTTGTTGATGATGAGGCAGTGTTGTCTTCATTTGCCTCCTTCACTTGACTCATCATATCTTCTTTTCCATTTGTCATGTTAATTACTTCACCAGGAACAAGTAAGGGTTCTCCATCTTGATCTTCCTTAGTATTCTTCTCAAATAATGGATGAGATTCATCAAAAATAACATGGATGCTTTCTTCAACACATTGAGTTCGTTTGTTATAAATCTTGTAAGACTTTCTTTGAGAAGACTAGACAAGAAATATCCTTTCATCACTTTTGGCATTGAACTTACCAAGCTGATCTTTTCCATTGTTGAGAGCATAGAATTTGCATCCAAATGTTCTTCGGTAAGTCAGCTTGGGTTTTCTTCCATTCAGCAGTTCATACGGGGTCTTGTTCAAAATTGATCTGATCATGCACCTGTTCACTAAGTAGCAAGCAGTGTTGACAGCTTCAGACCAAATGTTCTCTGCAAGTCCACTGTCAATCAGCATTGTTCTTGCCATTTCTTCCAGAGTTCTATTCTTTCTTTCTACTACTCCATTTTTCTGTGGAGTTCTAGGAGCTGAGAAGTTGTGAGTGATGCCATTTTCAATGCAGAAATCATCAAATTTGACATTGTCAAATTTTGTCCCATGATCTAATCTAATGCATACAACCCTAGACCCCATCTTCACCTGTATTTTCTTCACAAAGGCCACATATACTTCAACAATTTCATCTTTTGTTCTGAGAAATAGAGTCCATGTGAATCTGGAATAGTCATCCACGATCATGAAAATGTATCTCTTTCCTACTCTGCTTTGCACCCTCATAGGTCCACACAGACCATATGTAGGAGCTCAAGCGGCTTTGAGGTGCTTACATCTCTTTTTGACTTAAAGGAGGACTTTACATATTTTCCTCTGGCACAGGCATCAGAGACTTTTTGAGTTTTAAATTGTGACATAGGCAGACCATGGACCAGGTCCTTCTAAATTAGTTTGTTCAGAAGGGAAAAGCTTGCATGGCCCAGTCTTATGTGCCATAATTCAGCATCATCGTCAACTGCCTTCAGACAACACAGATCACCACTCTATAAGGATTTGAAATAGGCAACATAGATGCTCTTGTATCTTTTGGCCACCAGAACTATTTCACCAGTCACAAGGTGACTGTACATATTTTGGATAAGAACTCCACCTTGTTTCCTTTATCGCAAATTTGAGAGACACTCAGGAGACTGTACTTAAGTCCATTTACACATTACACACTTTCAATAGAGTGAATGAGTGACTTCCCAACTCTTCCAACTCCAAGAATGTACCCCTTTTTGCCATTGCCAAAGGATGCACTCAGTCCTTGCAGGGCTTTTAGTGAAAGAAAGTCTGTGGTGTTCCCAGTCATGTGTTTCAAACATCCATTATCCATGAACCATTGTTTACCACTTCCCTTCACTGTTCGCTGCACAAGAAATTAGGAGTTATTTTTAGGAACCCAAACAAGTTTGGGTCCCTTGTAGTAACCAAGAGGATGAGTAAGAGCTCTCTTAGTCCATACAGGTAAGGTGTGTTTTCTACGAGTGGAACCTGGTCCCTCTTTTGTGGTCAGAGTTTCAGCAGCCATTTTATCTTTTGGTACTGATTGATTCTTGGCCTGGACACCTTCCATGGAGTGCCCAGTGTTCTCATATTGGGTACGAAGCTAGTTATCAGATGCAGTGGCGCTCTTACTGTGAGGGTTAAAAGGATCTTTCTTCCTTGGAAACCTTGCTCCCAGCCCTTTTTCGCTGTTATTAGTGAACAAGGCAGTGGTATCCTCTACGGATCGGTTCACTTTAGAGACTTTTCAAGATCATTCATTATTTTTTCTAGATTGGCTTGGAGGAGCTCGTTTTTCTCAATTTCAGCACTCATCCTATATCTCAAGGCCTTTACCTCATTTTCAAGCCTAAAATTTTCCTCACTAACTATATCATTTCCTCTTTTAGAGCTTTCAGGTTTTGACTTAGTCAATGGCTTTACTATTAGTTCCATTTGGTCAACTGATTTTTCCAAGAGATCACTCTTTTCTTTTCCAGGAATTTCACTAGCTTTCTTTTGATCAGTAATTGCAGCCACTAAATCTTCTCTAGTATGTTCAGACTCTTCTAGTTCTAAGAACAAGGAATCCTCCGCAAGACTACAAAAGGTAGTAATTAAAACATCAGCTTAACATATGTGTTTTTTTGGAGAAAAGGATTTTAGATTTTTCTGAGCATCCCTGAAGTTTACCTCCTCATTTCCATTGTCTTCATCAATGTCTGATTGATCCATCAAAGCAAGCGTTGAGTCATATCCAATCTCCTCGCCTTCAACTACTATCGTAGAACTATCATCAGTATTAGATTTATCTTGATTTACATGTGTAGTTCCCTAATAAGCTATTTGCAAACCCTCCCATATTTCCTTGGCAGTGTCACATGTAGAGACTCTATTGTACTCTTTAGGTCCCAAACCATATATTAGAATTTTCTTGGCCCGAAAATTCTTCTCAACCGTTTTCTTGTCTGCTTTAGTGTATTCTCTACTGGTCTTTTTTATTGAAAATGGAAATTCATTTAGTACCTTGATGGGAAAAAATGGACCATCGCAGATTGCATCCCAAAGCTCACAATCCTCAGCCATGATGAAATCATGCATTCTAGCTTTCCACCACCAATAGCGTTTTCCATCAAACTTGGGTGGGTAGTGTATGGATTGAACTTCTTAAAAATTTAGTGGAGTCGTCATGAGGATTCTTCCTAGGTATTAGTTTGTATGGGTCCACCAGATCATAGAGTACATGGTCCTCTGCAAGTTTCTGCTGAGAGTACTTAGTAAAGTAGTAAGTAAATAAGGCAGAGAATTTTTACGTGAAAAAATTCCGCACAAGGGGATCAAAAATCAACAATCTACACTTCTAGGCTTTTAACTTCACTAACTTGTAATTTTACCTATTACAAGCCACTTTACAATACTTCCTATTGCAAAGTATTTACTCAACTAACTTGTGGTACCTTTACCACAAGCCACTTTGTGACTATCCTAGTTACAAAGGATTTTTCTAACTTGTGATGCTATCACCACAAGCCACTTTGTAATTCTATGATTACAAAGACTTTTCCTTATGAATAAATCTAGTTATAACCTAAACTCAACGAGTTTACGGATTTACAAGAGGATTCCTAATCAGTATGCTTCTAAGTAAGCGATTTACGAAATATAGTAAGTAGAATAATAAAGTTACAACTCAACTAGGACAGCAACAATCAATCTTTTAGGAACTAGTCCGTAGTGGCATTCAACTTTGTTCTTCATGCTTGAGAGGATGATTTTTATTTTTTTTCAAGAGACTTGAATGAGAAACAGAAACCTTCCAGTGATGTCTTTGCATAAAGCTCATTGGGTACATCTTGATTACATCACTTTAAGTGATGTGCATGCTTTGTTTGGTTGGAGAATGAGTGGCTGACTGTGTATTGCAGTGCGGCAGAAACAGTGCCATCAGTCACTTCAATTATAGTTGTATCCAAATGACTCTGTATTGCTATATAGGAACTATAGGAGCATTAGGTCCTTCTTTGGTTCCTAGCTCCTAATTCTGTACAATTCATCTTTTGTTGGAGTCCGTTAAAATTTGAGCAATCCAAAGTAGGTCAGGTTCCCTAACTGGTTCTTGACATTAAGTTTGTTAGATCATCAAAACATAAGGCAAGAGTATTTAATATCTATCAGGATTTTTCCACGTAAAAATCCCGTGACTTATTTTCTTACAGTTTTATTAGCATTCTTAGCATAACTTTATAGAGGACTAGGTATTCTACTATTTGGTGGACTCACACAAACTAACAAGGTGTTGTGGCACAGGACGGAGAGGAGGTCTATTACTTTCATTGTCGACCTGGTTCTTCTGGAAGCACTGGACTCTTACTCCTCCATTAGTCTGCTTGGGATTATGATTAAACATATGCTCAAAGTGGCAGACTTCAAGGATTGTAATCATGATCTCCCCTATGGGTTTCTTCTCACCAAGGTCTTTGAACACTTTGAGAGTCCCTTGCGAAAGGCCTCTCTAGGAACAAGAACTCAAATGTTCACTATGAACACTTTTTGTACTTGGAGGAGTGTGAGTGTGTGGTAAAGAAGGGAGGAGTAGGAAGAAACTCCACTTTTTCCAGCTGATCGAGGCTCAGGAGGATGCCAATGAAGCGATTAAGCATCTAGAAGCACAAAATGACATTCAGGAGTATAATCTCACTCAGGCAAGCAAGGAACATGGTTCCTCCATTGCTCAAAGAGAAAAGATTTCTTGTCAGAAGGCTGAGAATGCTGACCTGAGGAAATAAGTGGAGAACCTAAAAGATCAGCTGATCAATGATCAAAGGGCTGAAAATGCTTGAAGGGATAGTCTCATCAAGGCCCTTGCTCCCTAATCCTTCCCGTTTCCCATCTGCTATCCCCTGTTATAGCACATTTTCCCAATCGTCCTATAGTTTTTGCCTTTTTGTTGATTCTAGTTATTGACTGTGATACTTTAATCTTTTTCATTTTTATTATTTGTGTTATAATGGTACTATTACTCCTATGTTTTCCTTCTCTCTTATATTAATGAGCATGGCTACCTATTTTGTGCAAAGTTATACTCTTGTGTTTTGTTTTTAGCCAGGTTGTGTGCACAAAAGTGGCATAAGTTTATTTTGTTGGACGTCTTTTTGTATATGCATGTCTAATTTTTTTTTAATGATACCAAAAGGAGGAAGAAAATTGAAAGGTAGAAAATTGGTTCTCAGGGCTTCAGAGGGAAGGTTGTCTGATTCATAGGAGGGACATATGGATATCTGGTTCTCAAAGGAGAAATATCAATTCCATATTTGTCATCATTAAAAAAGGAAAAATTAATAAGTTATGCGAATCTAATTTTGATGTTTTTCAAACTTCATGCAAGAACTAGATAGGAACTTGATACAATTAGAACTTTTGTGTTCACTAAAACATGTCCTATCGTATGGCTTTATTCCCAAGGAAAATAGACAAGGGAACTGCACATGGAAAGAGAGAATCAGGTCCCCCGGCCATCATGCAAGTTAACTCTACAGTTGTAAAATCCGTTGCACTGTACTTGCAACAGTACAGCAGCATAGTTGCATTTTGCTAGAAACCGAAAATGCCCTTGTAAGAACTCTCGTGATCTCTCATATATATACAACATGTTATAAGGATTAGACCTAACACTTGCAATTATAAAACATACATTCTCTCAAGTTCGTACTCGCCTTTGTTTTATTGAGGTGCATTGAAGAAACAACTACAAAACAAAAGACTAGATCCCAACATTGAATATGTCTTGTGTCCTTTAGTATTGTTGTGTCTTTGTTTTATGCTATTTGCTTGTAATTCCTACATATCTTTTTAGAAGCAATTAGTATGTCATCATTGAAACCATTATTGCTTATGGTTGTTTGACTAGAGTCAGTCAAGTGTATATCTTTGTAATAAGGGCTTACAATAGAATTATTGTAAGGGGTGAGGGTTTAAGAATTTAATTCCTAGATTGCAATAGGTTTTAATATGAAGTTTGCTCATTTATTGAAGTTGAAATACTACTAGGGTAGGTAACAATTTTTAATCTCGTGAGCGAGGATTTTTTCATGTAAGTATTATGTATTCTTTATTTACTGTTGTATACGGTGGGAACTGATAGAGAACCAGGTTCTCTATATAGTTTGGTGGACCCTTAGTTTCTATCACTATTTAATATATTTAATATTTTCAAGAAATATTTGTCTATAAATAGAGTATCTTTTCATTTAATTTGAAAAAATACAACACAAAAAAATAAGTTATTTTCACTTAAAAATATTTGGGAGAGACATCAATCAAGGTGACATCACATATTAAAAATAGATCAATATTCTTAAATACTAATTTATGTGTGGCTTAATTGAATTGCTAAAATAGTGTTGTTATTGTTATTATTCCATTTGCACATGGGAGAAACCTCAACTATCTTAAAGGAACATCATAACTTTTCGCCCTCCGACAAATGGGTAGGTAGAAAAAACTACTTTGACATTTAAGAATATATTCTAAGCATGTATGATCGACTTTGAGGGTAATTGGAATGATCATCTCTCGTTGATAAATAATAGTTATCAAGTGATACGAAATGGTCCAGTTTGATAAGCTTTGTATATATGATGATATAGATTAGTAATTGGATTGTTTGAACCGGATGAGACACAACTAATATGCCCAATCTTGTTCTAAAGTATTAGAGAAAGTAAAGATCATCTAAGAAAGGTTTAAGACTGCATCAAAAGCCTTATTGGATAAGAAACATCCAAATTTAGAGTTCATGAAAGACGACTATATATATATTGGAAGTGTCGCCTATTAAGGGGGTTAAGAGATTAGGAAAGAAGAAAATGTTGAAACCTAAATTTATTGAACCTTGTGAATCCTTCATATGGTTGGTAGAGTGGCCTATAAGTCGGCATCGGGTATAAGAAACAACATACATCAGGTATATCATGTGAGATATGCTTCATTAGGAATATCGTATAAAAATATCATGTGAGATATGATTCATTACATATGCACACCTTATAAACCACAGTAATTAAAAATCACATGTATCTGAGTAAGCTGAGTAGGAGTTACAAATAAATAGCATAAAAAAATACAATAATACTAAGGACACACGATGTATTCAATGTTAGGATCTAGTCCTTTGTTATGTTGTAGTTCTGTTCTTCAATGCCTTAGAGTGAACGAAGGTGGCTGCACACTTGAGAGTGAAATATATTTTAGGGTTTGCAAGTGTGTGTAATCCCTTGACTCATTATGGTAATATATAAGTGATGTCATCAAATATGATGCAAGGGAGTGTCTAGTACACATCATGCTTCAACAGCGCAGCTGCACTGTTGCATGTGCAGTGCAACAGCTTTAACATCTGTAAGAGTTGACTTATACTATGACCAGAGGAACCGATATCTATGCATTCCCTCTGATGTTCCCTTAAATAATTTCATTGGTACTCGTGCCATATATTTGACTTATTGTTATGAGCACAGAAAGGATTTGTATCAGGTTCCCTATTTGGTTCTCATATGAAGTTTGTTAAATCATCAAATAAAAAGGCATACAAGTTATCAATTTCCCCCTTTTTGAGTATGACAAACTTAGAATTGACATTCTCCCTGAGAACTAGGCCTCCATATTGTTCCCCCTACAGAATAGCCATATTCTCCCTAAGTACTTGTTTTTCCCCTTCAGTTTTCTTTTCCTTTTTGCCATCATAAAAGGATTTATACAAGTAAACTCAAAATGAAGTCTAGAAAAGTTAACTCATGTCACTTGTGTGCATACAGCATAGCTAAAAATAGGACACAAGAGTATAACATACATTTAAAAAGGACTAAGATGCTCATTAATTTAAGGAGAATAAAAGCAAGTAGATGTACCATCGTTACAAACCATTAACAAAATAAACATTACTAGAGTACTACAACCTTATGGAAAAGAGAACAAAATAGGACATTGTAGAATTGGGCAGGGACTAACAAACTGGACACTGATAAGGGCATAATTTAGGGGCACTAGAAGATGAAGGAGGACGAAGTAGAAATATCCTTGAGGAAACCATACATACGAGCGTTATAATCCTTTTTTCTCAGTGATCAGCTATGCTCTTTCAGGTTCTCTGCCTGTTTTCTCGACTTTGCATTATCAGCCATCAAGCATGCAACTTATGCACCTTGTGCACTGCTAGAACCAGTATCCATGTTGGCTTGACTAAGATTTCCATCAAGAATCTCATTTTGTTCCTTTAGCCTCTTGATCTCCTCATTAGCAGAAGTATGAGCATCGATTAATTGAGAGATTGTAGAATTGCTGCCAACTCCCCCCCCCCTTCCAATCAATACACTTGCACTCATCAAAGATGTTCATTGAGAACATTTTCCTATGAGTTCCCACAACTGCTCTCTCTAAGGGGACTTTAAAACATTCAAAGACCTTTGTGAGTAGGATCCCATATTGAAACCATGGTTTCATTCCTTGAAGTCTGCCACCTTCTTTATGTGTTCAATCGGAATTCCATGTAGATTGATGGCAGTGTATCCGTCCAATGCCTCCAAACGAAACAAGTCTTCTATAGATATAATGGATCATCTTTCAGGTCATGGTAGTAGGACCATGTTCACCAACTCAAACAGGAGTTGGTATTCTGGAAACAATGCCTTCATGTGCACTTAGTCCCCTTGCTGAACAGCTAGAGGCTTTAGAATAAACTTCCTAAAACTTGGGGAAAAGGTCCTCTCAATGTAAGGCCCCGTAAAAAAAATTTGTGCTCAAAACCTAGTAGCTTGTGGTATCCAGTTCCGGATATGCATTAGGAAAGTGTAAAATTCTTCGTGGCGAGCAAGCTCGCCGCGGTCCGGACCCTTGGTGTTGATCTAAGCTTTTAAATAATCAAAGAAATCAAGTTTTCCAGAAAAGTACCAAATTGCGGTCCGGAATGCGGTCGCAAATCCAGTATGCGGACCGCATTCCTGCTGCATATTAGGACAGTGGTTGGTTAAAAATTAAGGTCAAGATGCGGTCTATTATGCGACCGCATAACTGATATGCGGATCACATTTTGCACCATAGAGTGAGTCAATTTGTGGTCAAAAATGCGGACTGTATTTTGTATCTGCGATCGCAGAATGCGATCGCAGACCCGACTCGGACACTAAATTTTCTAAATTTTAAACCCGACCCCTTTTTAATAAAACACCACAATCCCTCATTTTTTAATGATCTTCTGAAAAAAAATAAGAGAGAGGGAAGAGAGGGTTCTTGAGAGAGAAAGCAATCTTCATCAATTTGATTCTTGAAATCTATCCGGGCCGGGAAAATTCAAAGTAATTGCCCTCATCCACATTCTTACAGGTAAAATCCCTAACCTTTTTCCTTGATTTTCAGGTTAAACTAAGGGGGGAGTCTCATGCATTTATTCTTGAAATTAATGGTTGAAATTATACATGCATGCCTTCTTAAAACCTAAAATCTAGCAGCGGGAAACTGGGTAGAGATAGAGGTTTGCAAAAGAAGGGTTGATAACATAAATAAGTTTGAGTAGCAATTGTGAAACCCAATTCTAAGTCATGTGTATTAACTTGTGTACTAGATTGACGTTGCTAGACTATTTGGTGAATTAAAAATAGAAGTTAAAAGGGAATTTGGCTCCAGGTATGTATGGCTAACTTTGACCTTTGTAAAATCGCCTTGCTTGGTGTACGAATGTTTGGTTAGTGATATCTACGTGGATTAATTATGAAGTTTGTGTGATTGGTATGATTGTGAATGTGATAGGTGGTAAGAGCTGAGGAACAAATGATGAAAGGAAATCGTAAAGGATGCAACTGGAATAACTGTGATAGCAACATCTACGGCTTATTGTGGGCAATTATCGTTGTGACGTAAAACACGTGTGAGATGTTGAATATGATGGAAATAGTATTGATGATTATGGAAATACTTGTAAATTGTTGTTGTTACTTCTTAAGAAGTGTCGTTGTTTGATCTTTGTGAATTGTTCATTGTTGTTGTGTTGTTTGTGAATTGTGATTATTCGGTGGGATCGGGTTGCGCGCCGCAACACGAAGTAATAAGGTGTGGGTTGTGGTGATAAGGGTGGCAAAGGTAATAAGGGTGGCCGAGGTAATAAGGATGGAAAGTGAGCAAAATTACTATTGAAATAAAAATATGAGAAAAATTGTGAAATCATTGATGTGATAATGTTGAAGGGGAAAAAGGAGAGATTATAAACTTGTGTGGCTTGATTGTTCCTTAAATGTGTATTTGATTTTTGATTCTGTTATTGCTCGTTATTTGTGTATGGTTTGAGTTTACTGGGAGCAAAGTTTGTTCATACATACCAGTACAATTCAAGTGTACTGACGTCCCTTTTACCGGGGGCGCTACATTCGTGTTATAATTGTAGGTGGATCCATAGCAGGTACTCCAGTCCACCAACCGTAGCTCCTCATCACTTCCCGTCAGCTAAATTGGTGAGCCATTTTCCTTTCGAGGCCATGCGTAGCTCATGCCGCTTCTGTTTTGGGATCTCGTTTTGATATTTGTATAAGGTATAGCCGGAGCCTTGTTACTGGCAAGTACTGTATCATCCTTTTTCATGTTTAGATTCTCCGTAGACAATAAATGTGGGTCATGAACTTATGTGATATGTATCTTGTATGTTGGGCTATGTAAAATATAAACCACACTAAGAATCATGTACCGTGTGTATGTTTTGTAATAAATAGGTGTTTTACTTGTAAATGGTTATTTTATTTGGCTAATAAGTAATGAAAAATGTGGGGTAAGACGTGAGGTAATAAAGGCACCTAGGTCCACTTGACTGGGGCTACCCGGTCGAGCGCCGGTCATGTCCCTCGAATTTGGGGCATGACACTCAACAATTGAGAGAACTCAATAGGCACCTCAAGAATATCTCTGAGCACATCCTCACCAATCACAAAGTCTATCCCATTAACCTTCAAGCAGATGGTGCCCCCTTCCACTGCGAACAAATCAACATAGAAACTGCGAACTTTCTCATCATAATATTTTGGACTCTTAACAGTAAAGAGATGGGCCCACTTTCGGAATTCATAGATTTACACTAACTGTCTCATGCATAACTTGTCAAGAATGTCAGTATCAATGACTCTTCCTAGTATGACTTTTTTCTTCTTCAATTTTGCTTTTCTTTCAATCTGAGACACATCCACTCTTGCCTTCTTTGAGGATGTCACTTCCACTTGGCTTTCTTTTGAGAGACTTCTTTTTCCCAATACATTTCTCCTTCCCAATAGACTTATCATTGTCAATAGACTCCTACTTTTGGAAACTTCCTTCACCATCAGTTTCAACATCTTTTATAGATAATACTTTTTTTGTTTCACATACTTCTTAGAGGATTTACGGACAACTGAAGGAGGTTCCTCATTCACCTCTTCATTCTCAACGTCCAGAACATTTGCAGGAGGTAGATCCTTCTCATCAACTAATCTACTTTTCACCAGTCTTCTTCTCTTATTTTTCTCCTTATTCTCCTTTAAAGCATTGTCAATGGAAACCTTTTTCTGCTTCCCAGTGGTGGGTCTTGTAAGAATAGACTTTTGAGTAACTATTCCACCACTCCTGGAAGCAATAAATTGTGCTACAAACACATTGTCATAGTCTTACTTTCATCTCCTTATTCTTCTGACATAAACTTCATTGATATATAATGTGTAAAGGGTTTCACCGGGGTAAAGGGAAGGGGTAGGGTCAGTACTGTCCAGGGGCTGTTTAATAAAGCATTGAGTTTCATCCCAAGTAGGAGTAAAGAACTCCTCTTAGGCAAATGGAACAAGTCTCTCTGTCAGCTCCCCTATAGTACTGATGGGTGCCGTGTCATCTTGAGGCACCAGGTCCCCATTCCCGTCACATTTCCTCATTCTTGCCCATGAACCCAGCGTTCACACAACCAAACACAGAATACCTAATCGTATTCCATTCAGCAGCAATAGATAAAATATTTTCAATAACATCTTTCTCACCCATACTTCCAATAATGCATAATTAGTGAGAGCGAGTATAGCATTACCTGATGATGACAAAACATTCATATCAAAACCTTGAACTGTAGGTGCGTTAGATACACCCGATTCTAACATATCTCCGCCCAGACTAGGGACTGCCTCTTTGTCCACACTTTCTTCCTCAATGTGTTGGCTAGTAACCTCTACACCTTCTTGTCCTTCCACTGATCCCTCTACTACCATTTTCTCTGTGGTAGCAGAAAGGGAGATCTAAGTAACAAACTTCTTAGGAGTTTGATTATTTCGACTATGATGGGAGCTAAAACTTTATGGAGTAGGGGAGGAGACGATAGTTGGTGGTTGGATAGAAATCGGGGTTTCAATTGGTCAAAGTTGGGACTCTGATCCTAATGGTTGTTCTTCATGGGACGAAGACATAACAGGGATTTCAGTGGTGGACTTTGGAATCTCAGGTTTCTGTAAAGACATGGTGAATTGTTAGAGTGAAGACACTAAAGAGAGGGTTTTCAAACAGAGAGAGAGAGAGAGAGAGAGAGAGAGAGAGAGATTTTGATGGCTTTGATGTAGACAGTTATGAGGGATACTTATCTTTTAGGGGTATTTAGAGGGTAAGGATAGACCGGTTATAAATGGATGCAATTGAACAGGTAGACGGGTCAATTTGTAACGGGTGTGAAATTTGGGTTTAAGAGATATGGGAAAGGGCGGAGACAATTAATGACGTGGCACGCTAGAAGTTCAAAATGCATATGAGTGTAAGAGGAACTACTAAACTGAGTCATGGGGACCAGGTTCCTTGACTAATTTTACAAATATGAGCAATATCCTTTTAACAAATTGCAATATCATTAGGTGCTTGTTTGTCCTATAGACCAGTACAATTAGCAGGTTCCTCTCTATTTTCTTTAGAAAAAGAATGTTGTCAATTTTTTTCTCTAGTAAGGCATTCTCTAGAAAGAACCTAGACAACATTTCATACCATGCACTAGGGTCCTTCTTTAATCGATATAAGTCCTTGTAAATCTTGAAGACATATTCATGGTGCTCATGGCATTCAAAACTATGTGGTGATATGACAAAAACTTCTTCCTATAAATATCCATTCAAAAATGTACTCTTAACATCCATTTGGAACAATCTGAAATCCATATGAGATGCAAGATCAATAAGAATTATGATTGCTTCCATTCTTGCAACTTGAGAAAAAGTCTCACCATAATCAATTCTTTCCTCTTTATTATAGCTTTGAACCACCAGCCTGGCTTTATTTATTTTTCTATTGCCAAACCCATCAAGCTTATTTCTAAACACCCACCTAGTTCTAATAATTGTTCTATCTGAAGGTTGAGGAACTAGGTACCATAAATTGTTCCTCTCAAATTGATGGAGCTTTTTTTATAGCAGCAATCCAGCAGCATCTTTCAATGTTTCCTTGATACATTTCGGCTCAATTTGAGACAGGAAAGCCGAGAAAGTAAACATGCTTCTTGTCTTTGATCTAGTTTGAATTCCTAAATCCAAAGGAGTGATTACATTTTGGAGAGGATGTGAGATTTTGAGCTTCCAAGTTAGACACCCGAGTCTCTGGGTATGAGGGATCATGTTCCATTATGTGAGACCCATTATTGGCATCCATGGAAGTGTGAGTTCCACTTCTCTACTCTGTATTAGGGGTGCCTATCACAGCATCAACAACTCTATTTTTAGCTTCAGTTGTTGTGATGGACGGACCGGGTTCCTCAGAATCAGCTGGAGGTTCTGTTGCAGCTTCTTCACAAGACTCTTTGACTTGACTTATTAGATCTGCATTCCTATTTTCCATATCAATGACCTCTCTAGGGACCTCTAAATGATTTCCATCATTCTCATTTTTATAATATGAATCCTTCCCACTTGAGTGGTGTGATTCATCAAAGATTACATGTACGCTTTCCTCTACACATTCAGTCATTTTTTTGTAGATCTTGTATTCTTTACTTTGTGAAGAATAGCCAAGAAAAATTTCTTCATCTCATTTAGCATCAAACTTTCCCAAAGCTTCCTTACCATTATTGAGAACAAGAAATTTGCATCCAAATGTCTTAGGTAAGTCAACTTAGGTTTTCTGCCATTTAACAATTCATACAGGGTCATTTTGAGGTGGTACCTAATCATGCACTTTTTTATCACATAACAGGCAGTGCTCACAATTTCAGCCTAAAAGCTCTTTGGTACACCATTGTCAATTAGCATCATCATTGACGTATCTTCAAGAGTCCTTTTTTTCCTCTCCACAACACCATTTTGTTGGGGTGTTCTGGCAGTCAAACAATTATGACTTATCCCATTTTCAGCATAGAATTCATCAGATTGGCTTGAGGTGCTTACTTCCTTCTTTGCCTTGAATGAAGACCTGACTTCCTTCCTTTTACACGTGAATCACATACCTTGTGATCTTTGAACTTTGACTTCAGCATCCCACGAACCAGGTCCTTCTCGATTAGTTTGTTCAACAGAGAAAAGCTTGCATGTCGTAATCTTTTGTGCCACAGTTCAACATCATCATCAACAACACTCAAACATATAAGATCACCACTATTTAGAGATTCAAAGTCTACAACATATATGTTTCAAAATCTTTTTACAGCCAGAACTACTTCACCAGTTACATGATTGGTGGTAGTGCAAGACTTCGATAAGAACTCCACTTTGTTTCCTTTGTCACATATCTGAGAGACACTCTGCAGGTTGTGTTTTAAGCCATCCACATAATACATATTTTCAATTGAATGGATGAGTGTATTCTCAATTTTTCCAACTCCTAAAATGTATTCCTTTTTGTCATTTTCAAAGGACATGCTCCCACCTTGCAGGGCTTTAAGTGAAAGGAAATCATCAGTACTTCCAGTCATATCTTTAGAGCAGCCATTATCCATGTACCATCTTTAGCTGATTCCTTTCACTATTGCATGCACAAGAAAATCAGAGATCCGATTTAGAAACCCAAACAAGTTTGGGTCCCTTATAATAAGGAAAGGGGTGGATTAAACTTCTTTTTATCCAAGCAGGCATCAGACGTTTCTTTTTTAGAATCAAGTTCCTTAGTAGTAGATACGTTTTCAACAAAATATTATTTTTCTATTGGGACGGAAACCTTGCTTTACAAGAATCTTGAAATGGTAAGTATTACCACATTGAGTGCAAATCGAGTTATCAGGCATAGTAATATACTTTCTATGTGAGTTGTAGGGAGCCTTTTCTTCTTGGAAGCGGATTCCCTGGTTGTCCACACCCACTCCCTCCCCCCCCCCCAATATTTTATATATGGGAGTGATTGTGTTAGAAGACCTGGTCCACTTTAGAGGATTACCTAGATTATTTTTTTAACCCTTCTTAGATCTTCCTGAAGTTGTCTACTTCTTTCAAGTTCAGAACAAAGACTCAATTTTGCCTTTTGAGTTCATTTTCAAGCTTAAGGTGCCTCACTTGCCACTTCCTTTCCTTTTGATAATTTTCATGCAAGTTTTCATTGAAGTTTTGACAAAAATATTATGCTTTCTTAACTCCTTTTTTGTCTCCTTCAGATCCTCAACTACTACCAGCAAGAAATCTCTGTCATGTTCTTTCTCTCTAATTTCTCAATTAGAACATCTTTTTCTTTTTTTAAATCCTTTATTGTTTCTTTCAAATCAACAACTACGACTAGTAAATCATCTCTCTCATGTTCTATCTCTCATATTTCCCCAATTAAAGTATTTTTATCATTAATGAGATTGGGGCAAACGATCAATTAAGACATTAGCTAATGATACCAGCTTCTTTTGAGAATAAGACTACAAATATTTTTGAATGTCTAGAAAGATCACCTCATTTTCATCTTCATCAAATTTTGCCATCAGGGTAAATATAGATTCATATTTTTTTGCGTCCCTTTCAACGGTCATCATGGAGGTGTCGCTTTATTCATCATCACCCTCAGATTCACTAGAGGAATCTTCCCACATAGCAAAAGCTTGTTTCACAACATTATCAGTGGCATCTCTTCTCTTGAATTTCTTGTCAAGGATCAGGATCCTCTTAGTCATCTTATTTGTGTTTTTCTTGTAATGGTCCTCCTTGTAGAGAGGGGAATCTTTGATGAAATGTCCTGGCTTCATGCATTTGTGAGAAAAATCATAACCTTTTTTGTTTCTGTTAGAGCTGCCCTTGGTTTCTCTTCTTTCATAATCCTTCTTCTTATTCAATTCATAGGTCCTGGAAGTTCCTATGAGTTTGTCAATCATCAAGTTTTGCAAATCTTTTGCTTCCATGATAGCATTAACTTTACTCTCCCAGGAACCAGGTAACACAATGAGTGTTTTTCTAACCACTTTGTTCCTTGGGATAATTTCTCCTAGAAAATGAATCTCATTGATGATAAAAGTAAAGCGAGTACGTATGTCCTGAATGGACTAATCCTCCTTCATCTTGAAGAGTTCATAATCAGTAGTGAGCATATGGATTTTTGAGTGCTTGACTTGAGTGGTACCTTCATGTGTAGTTTGGAGAGCCTGCTATATCTCCTTGGTAGATTGACAAGCTGAGATTCGGTTGTACTCGTCTGGTCCAATACCACCGACGAGGATCTTCTTTGCTTGGAAGTTTTTCTCGATGGATTTACAATAGGCATCATAATACTCCTTCATTGTCTTTGGTACACTAACTACTATCTCGTCAATGGTCTTCATAGGGACGAAGGGTCCATCACAGATGACATCCCAAAGTTTTGAATCTTCATCCATGATAAAATCATGTATTCTTGACTTCCACCAACCATAATGTTATCCATTGAATCTTGGTCGTATGTAGGTTGATTGGACTTCTTCAAAATTTAGTGGAATAGCTATGTGGATCCTTTATAGGTGTTAGCCGTGTAAATATAACCCGCATTGATACCAATTGATGTAAACTAAGAGTCCACCAAACTTTATAGAGAATCTGGTTCTCTATCAGTTCCCACAGAACACACAACAATAAGTAAATGATACAACAATATTTACGTGGAAAACTCCCAGCTTGAGATTAAAACCATGACCTACACTCATAAGATTTCAACTTTACTAACTGAGCAACTTTATATTACAAGCTATTGTAACCTAGGAATTAAATTCTTAATCCCTCACCAACTTACAATAACTATATTGCGAGCCTCTTTGTAATAACTCTATTACAAAGCTAACCAGTTTGACTAACTCTTGTCAATACAAACACAAGGTTTATGGTTTATAAAGTGTCCTATGAGATGCTTCTAAGTAAGCTGAGTAGCGGTTACAAATTAATAGCATAAATAAAAACACAACAATTTTAACGACACACAATGTATTCAATGTTGGGATCTGGTCCTTTGTTATGTTGCAGTTTTGTTCTTCAATGTCTTAGAGTGAATGAAGGTGGTTGCACACTTTATAGTAAAATATATTTAAGGGTTTGTAAGTGTGTGTAATCCCTTGCCTTTTGTTGGTAATACATAAGTGAGGTCATAAAAGATGATGCAAGGGAGTATCTGATACACAACATGCTTCAACAGTGTTGTTGCACTGTTGCGTGTGCAGTCCAAAATCTTTAACACCTGTGAGAAGTGACTTGTATTGTGATCGGAGGAAATGAAATCTATTTGTTCCCTCTATTGTTAATTAACTGATTTTACTGGAACTTATACCAAGTATTTTACTTTGTACACGATAAAATCGGACGGACCAATTTTCGGTCATACGATGCTTCATGAGCACGTTTCCAAAGCCTCGAGACTGAGGTCGAGAACCATGTTTGGGGTGTTATCAATGAGGACCTTGGAGAGGTACGTACCGATAGTCGAATCAAGGAAGTCAGTAATCCCCAAGACACGCGACTAGAGCTGACAAAGTCTAGTAAGCTAGTTTAGACCCGAATCAGGGCATTAAATGGTTGTACCAACCCCATATATTTTCAATAAATGCACTTGTACTATGATGGGATTCCCTCTCATATATAAAGGGGATCCTTGTTATTTTGTATGACAACTGATACTCAATATTCAATACAAGAACATTCTTGTACGCGGCAAAATCAGAAGACTTGATTTTTTACTATCAAGACATTTCGGAAGCTTGCCCCGAGACCCCGAGGGTAGGAGGTCGCGATCGAGTTCTCAGCCTTAGGGCTCGTCGAAGCCCAACTCAGAGGAAATGGGGGCCGAGATCAGGATAAAAGAGGAAGCCCCCTAGGCACATGGCTATGTCTGATAGGCCCGACCTATCTAGAGCCTACTATGAGGCTTTGTACCAAGTCGTCCCATCTTTGTACTCTTGTAATTAATACACATGTACTTATAGCCGAGTTCCACTCCTATATAAAGGGGACTCACCCTACCTTCTAAGGGACTGATGTTGCTCCACTTCTCTAAAAATGCAATAATATCTCTCTCTCTTTCTTCTAAATTGTCTATGTTCATCGGCCTCGAGGACGCCATAGCACTTTATCATTTTCTCGTTTGTTCTCTATTATTTCGCTCAATATTGATAGTATAAAGACTTGTTTAGCTATATTTTTTCATGTTATCCCCTTCTCGACTGCCTTCGATAGCTCGAGATAGGTTCAAACCTCGGCCCCGAGGTATCCTCTAGTTGACCTTACGCCCGAGCAACAGCCCGCTACTGGTTCGATTACTACCTTGCTTAACTTGCTTTCTATCATTATACTTCACGTTTTAGCACTAACTGCCTTAACAAACTAGGTCGGGAATAGATCACACATTTTTAGAATCTCATTTACAAATTTAATTATTGTTACCATTTTCACGGTAAACAGTTTGGCGCCCACCGTGGGGATAAAAATAATAGTGATTAGTTTCTTGCTAGTTTCGTCACTCGAACGCACTATATATTTCACGCTTTTTTCTTGCCCAAGATCTTTTGATTTCAAGTTAATATCCAGCTCGGTAAGATAAAACCGAGAATGACTACCCCGCAAATCACAGAGAAAATAGTATGGTCGTTCTAACAGCTGGCGCGACACCGCAGGACCCCGATAATGCATCTAGATCGGTTCAAGCAGACGCGGGCCAGCATGTCGCGCAGCGGGGAAATGAAGTCTCGCGTAACAATAACGGCATACATCACGTTGACCAACAGGAAGCCCAAAATTCCCAGCCCGGGTAGAACAAGAAGTTAATCTTCATATTATTTTTGAAATGTTGCAGGAATGACATTTGGCTATAGCTCAGCTGCAGAGTCACCTAGAGACTCCCAATGCGGCAAGACCGAAAAAATCTCCTTATGTCGAGCCAGTACCCGAGGAATCAAACAACGACGGACCGGCAACCTACCTCGTCACAGTAAGGATGTTGGAAGACCTCATAAAAGGATCAAATCATGCTCACGGAAACTCTTACAACAACCATCTCTCGAAGATACAATCTCGAAACTCATTTCACAAAAGTCAAAAACGACGAATCTCCCAAGGTGTGACAGGACCTTGAATCCTTACAGGCGCATCACCAATTATGCATGCTCGTCCGGGGACAGCAACCTCCAAAATGTTAAACTTGATCTTGTCCCGATTAGAAGATTCGAAGAAACTCTCCCGAAAGAAACCATGGCGCAGCACCACTGTCTAGCACCTGACCTCGCGGACCCGCTCACCATACCAGTTCGGTCCTCCGCGGAAGCACGTGTCGGCGCCATTAAAGCAATACCAAAAAGGCCCAATGCACCCAAGGCCGAATGAAGAAGAAATAAAGTGTCGCAGCAAGCCGCACCCCGCTCCTCGACAGGACAAACGAGACCGCTCCTGGTTTCGAGTAGTTGGGAAACACAGGCCTTCGATCAAAGCCTAAACAAAGAATACCCGACAGCTCCAGGGCATTTCAAGCAAAGCCTGGTCAGATATCCGGCCAAGGCCTAGTTAGATGCCCGCAACCGAAACCAATCCCGGATCAGGGTCGTAGATGACCGTACAAGAACCTCTACGGGTTCTGTATATCCAGGTAGATTCTCGGCAAAGAAGCTGATGTCGAGCGAATGGAGGCATCGTCTGTGTGCCGCAAATCAAAGGAACGACTCGAGGTGTAATGCACCTCGCAACAACAAGGCAGTAGCCCGAGGACAGCACCCTCGGGGAACCTCCAATGGTACTAGATTCAACAAGACACAACTGGCAAGGAAACCTCGCCCGATGGAGTACAACTTCAACATTGCAGTACCAAGTAACGTGATCGCCATAAGCGAATCTAGGAACGACCAGTGGCTCGGACCTATTCAATTAAAACCCTCATAGGAAGCCATAGCCTGACACAGGAACTACGAGGCGCTGGGGGTTACTCGCCCAAAAGAGCAACGACTATGCTATTCAACAAAGGTTGAAACAAAGTATTATTAAGCGGACAGACCCAGATCCAGCTCTACAAGAGGAAAGAGATCGGGAAAAGCGGAGCCGGCGAGCCACGGCGTATTGCCAGGGCTGTAAAAGGATGGCGGGACCCCTCAAAGATCCGTAGAGTGCAAGTGCCCATCACCGAAAAAGGACGGTCCCGAAAAAGGACGGTCCCGGAAAATGCTCCCAACGGACACTCTCGCGCCCGAGGGAAGGGACGACGAGATTCCACCTCAACATTGTATTAACGTATTGGTAATCCCCTCTTTCATTTCACTTATTTCAAATAGAGCATGTGTTTATGAGTACAGGTTGTCCGGCCCACTATACCGATGATGTCAGGCCAAAGCCAATAGGACAATTTGGACCGACATCGCACTCACACCGAATCTCTGATAGGTTCTTGATGGTAATCGCCACAACAATCAGATCGCTTCATCTATGCAACCCGCCGTAGCTTGGGTAGTACGTCGAGTGCACAGGGTGCGGACTCTTTATACTGACAACAGCGGATACTTCGCTCGGAGGTGACTCCAACCCTGCTCCGCCAAAGGGGTGAAACCCTACAACAAACGCGAGGCTAAAGTATTTAGCTACAAGCAACGAAAGGAGATCCCTAACCATGTGACCCATCGCCGGCATTACCCTCAAAAGAATTAAAGGGTAAGCAGAACCACACCTTAGGTCAGGCCTGGTCGAACGTGGTAGAAGGCTGTGGCAGAGCTCGCTCCCCAAAACATCCCCTACGCATCTCATAGAAAGGAAGAACTACTCCGCCCATTTGTCGTTTCCTTTCTTTTCTTTTTTCTAACCTGTATGCAGGCAGGCAGCGGAGGCATTCAGTAGTTCTGAACCCCACACGGGGATTCGAGGCCCCGCATGGCCCACCGAGCTTTCTTTCCTCAATTGGGTCTTAAACATAAAGAAGGTTCCACCAAAAAGATTGTTAGCAGGGATGCATACCCCAAAGAAGGGGATCCAACGAGATCGCAATCCTCTCTTCTAAGTTCCAATGCAGAATCATATAATACATCAAACAATCGAAGAAGTTGAACCCATGCAGGCCAAACTCACAACAACGGGACAATATGTATTTACAGCGTTTACTTTCACCAAGCAATAAAGAATATTTTTTTAGGCATTTCACGCTTTGAATAAGACTGTTTCGGCGTATTCGCAACAAAGACCTCTCCGCCAGATGTATCTCGCGATACTCGGAGACTTAAAAAATTCGGCACCCGGATGACCCTAGGGTCGGGACACCGGGCTAATGAAGCCCTTAGGAAGCAACTCCGAGCTCAGGAGAAATGGTCCTCAGGCTTAAACAACTCGATGACTCGGAGACTGCCACCAATCTCCACGTACTGGAAAATCCAAAATTGTAAGACCCTAGCGGGCAGCCTCGGTATAACCAGATCTATTCTCCACAAACTGTAAGACCTCAATAGGCATGGAAAACTGTAAGACCTCAACATGCATGAAAAATCCCGCAATTTAGGCTATACGCTGCATTTGTAAGAATCCCTAAAGGGCATACCCTCGATGTAGACGCCTAAAATTGCCGCTCGGGATCAAAAATGGCCACAGCCAAACACACATGACTACCATCAAAACGGCTGATAAAACCCAAATAACGCGACTTGGGGACGCCCGACTATCGCTAAAAAAATCCTCCGAATATACTTCGAAAAGAACCGGTTAAAAACAGGCTTCCCTCAACAGGTAAAAAATGAGTCCCGACCACGTCGGCTCCAAAATTGCAAGAGAATCGATCTACTCGACCTATGATCTATGAAACTTGCGAGGTGTTTAAAACATAGCGACTACGACTTGAAATCGAGTTTCTTTCAGAACCGACGACGGGTTAGGAAAAAATATTCAGAAAGACCTTAACGAGCGGAAACAAAGCCTACAAAAATCCCCCGGGCAAAAACAGCGTAAGACCCATTATCGCCAGCTAAGCAAGCCTACGGGCCTCATATTAAAAGGTCTTCACAACCATATAGCATAAAATGTCTCTACGACCATACAGCGTAAGAGCCATTGTCGCCAGCTTGAAAATTGACAAATTGAGGATTAAAGCGAGCTCAAATCGTAACCCGATTCGGAGACCGGATCCAAAATAGTTAACTATGCAAGCCTATGGGCCACAAACTAAAAGGTCTCAACGACCAAATGATACAAATGCCACTATCATCGGCCGAAAGCTCAATGAGACTTAAGGGTCGATTACAGCTCGAGTCATAATGTAACTCGAAGATTGGACCCAAAAATCATGAATATGCCTAAGGGCACGGCACAAATGCCACTATCTCCAGTCGGGAGCTCAATGAGATTTAAGGGTCGATTACAGCTGGAGTCGCAACGCAACTCGGAGACTGGAGCCAAAAATTATAATATGCCTAAGGGCGGGGCATCGATGCCACTACTGCCAGACGGAATTTCAAGAAAATGTAAGGGTCGATTACATCCCGAGTCGCAACACGACTCAGAGACTGGACCCGAAAAATTGCAAAATGCCTAAGGGCACGGCATAAATGCCATTGTCCTCGACAGGATAATCACAAAAGGTTAAGGATCGAATGCAGTTTGAATTGCAATACCACTAGGAGACTAGACCCAGAAAGTTACAAAATGCCGAAGGGTTGGAAATAAAAAGCATTATTGCCAACCAGAACGAGCGCTAAATTCGAAGGGTGTATTAAGCTCAAATCGGATCCCGATTCGGAGACTGAACTCGAGGACAATTCAACCGTAATATGCCTAAAGGCACGGCCCAAATGATATTATCGTCATCCAAAACAAATCTCCAGCCCACACGCCCACGAAGCTGTTTCAACCCAGAAGCGCAAAAGACCATCGCCCTCTGCCCATACTGGTGGGAAAGAGCTGGAGAGCCAATTGAAGCTTGAGTCGCAACACAACTCGGGGACTAGATCCAAAAAATAGTCTACACGATCGAAAGCAATGATAGAAAAAAGGTACAAAAGGAATAAAGCATTAAAATTCTTCTCATATTACATGCGCGAAAAAGCATTCTCCACCTACAGACACACCATGCGCGTATTGGAAACAAAGCTACAAAATGGTGGAATCTATATTTTTCGCCAAAGGGTTACAGCTTGTTAAATTCGCCCTCCGCAATGTCAACAAAAGTGACCGAATGTCATGCTCATCTGCCCTTGCTCGTGCCAATTCCTCCTGGAGAATGAAGCCACTCGCACTGACCTCCTCGAGAACCTCTCTCCGGGATCGGCAGCAAACATATCCCTTGATCCTCTTCTCATGAGCGAGGGCTCGCTTCAACTCATATTGGGCATCAGCAGCATCCTTTATGCAAATTGCCATCTCACGATCAGCCCTGGTTCGGCTTAATGTCGCTTCTACCCGGGTATCGATTATCTCAGTTCTGACCTTTGAGAGGTCAGACTCAAGTCTCTCGATCATATCCACCTGAACTTTGGCATTGTCAAGGGACAAATTGAGTTGGACCTCGAAGGTAGGGACCTTAACCAAGACGCTCATCTCCTCTAGAGCTTGAGCCTGCACTTGAGCTCTTAGCTCCTCGCAAGCGGCCCTGACACGATTTACATCGCCTTTAAGGTACTCCAAGGCCTCCACTGGTTTCTGCAACTGATACGGCAAGAGGAAATTAGCCTTAAGGTTAGAAACAAACGAAGCACGTACTATAGGAAATTACCTACTCCATCAAATAGCTCTCATAGTTTGAGCTCCGGTACACATCATATCGCCAATACTGCAGATCAACTTCCTTCTCCTTGAAAAGAAGCCTAAGGGATTCTCCCTCATCCAGAATTTTCTGAAACTTGGCCCCTTGACAGAGCAGTTCGGACTTAAGCCTATCGCAGGCCTGCGCGGGAAATATTCAATGAGAGAAGGAAGATGAGGGATACAAAGAAACTGTGCACAAACTCACCACAAAGTGAAGACGATGGATTTCCTCCAAATCAAAGCACGCTCCTATTGATCATTCCCCTGCGACCCCAGAAGGGTCGGCCCCAGGCACGACGTGTCCGCTCAAAGGAGCCTTAGGCCGAGAATCAGGTGCTCCGGGAATAGCAAACTCGGGTGACGCCTCGTCATGGGAAATACGAGCCCGACCAGCACTGCTAAAGGCTCTGTCGCACTGCGAGATCCGATCCCTCTTATTATTTTCACCCCTCGGCTTGGAGGCCAACGACTCCATCTCCTCTCCGGAAAACTTTTGCCTCACCCCAAAGAACCGCCTGATATCTGCAGGACGGTGAATCCAGTACAGACGATATGGGAAAGTGTTACCTTAGGTACACGGCAGTAGGGGAAAAGCAACATACGCACGTACCTTGATGTTTCTCTCCCCACCTAACGCAAAACTCAGCTCACCACCTGTGCTCGTCGCAAGACGAATGGGTCACCAGCCTCCGAACCCGCCGGGCAGATCATGGACTTCACTCGACATCCACGAAGTTGTTGCAACAAGGGAGATAATGTTGTTATTTAACTGATTTTTGCTATGAGCAAAATCTAAAAGAGTGACAAAAGCGCCTCACTCACATGCATGATTCCACCCTTCGGGAAATGGCAAAAACTCCACAGGAATAATATCGGTCGTCCGGACTCGGATAAACCAACTGGCCCGCTCTTGGTCTCTGCCCTCCTTTTCGTCAACAATGAAGGGCGTGGATGAACGAACCCTTAAGGTTAGCAGGCCTCGGTGATGAAAAGGTTGATATAGCCCGATGAGATGATCAAGCGTGATCAAGCTCGGCTTTCTCCGAGAAGAATCTCATCATCAGCACCGTTCGCCAGAATGATGGATGAATCTGCGCCAGGGTAACCCGATACTTCAAATAAAAGTCGAGAACAACCCTATTCGGGTGACCAAATGCAAAAGGGTATAGATACAGACTCAAGAACCCATCAGCAGAGTCCACGATGCCATCATCTGGGGAAAGTGCCTGCAGCGTTACCCCCTCGCTCCACCCATAGTATCGCCTCGCCATCTCCATGTGTTCCTCCCTTATTAAGGATGCCATCTCCGGAGCGAAATCCTTCAACTCTCGAGCGTTAGGAAAATCACTCTCCGCTCTTTGGCATTCTGGTCCCGAAGTAGTCACCATGACTATGGTAAAACTAACAAAATGAAGCAAGGTCGTGCACCAACACTTTTTGCACAAAAAGAGAAGAGAAACCCTACGCCAAAACAGAAGTATAGCTGCCTAAAAATAGTGAAGTCCCGCAAAAAAGCCGAAGCCGCCACACTTATACGCAAAAAAACAACGATGATTTGCCTGCTCGAGGTAAGCTCCAAAAATCCAACGGCCTCAATACAAATCAACGGGTCGATACTCGACCCAGAAAACATCCTCTAACAAAAGTTGAGACTCGAAGGGCCACATGTATTATCTCCATGCTCGAGGTAGCATTCCACATCGGGAGCCCCCGGCCCCAAGAAATAGGGCCTCGATGAGCTCCAAAATGCCGATACTAGACGCAAGGCAAGCGCCTGGTCTCGTGATCCCCTCTCCAGAGGAGTAAACCCCGGAAGCTCCGATCACCAAAGCTCCACGAGGTCCCAAAGAAGAACCCAAACACAGGGAAACTCCTCAGTGTAAGCCAACCTTATACTTTCTAAAACAATCGCCTACCTCAAGATTGATAGGGACCCCCGAGTGCCCAAGGACAACCTACGTTCGGGATAACGTTCCAGAAGGCCCCGAAATTTGACGCGTGATCTCCAAAAAAATTAGCAGGCCTCGACATGTCGAACTTATCCGAGCGGTCCAACATTAATCTGAAATACGATAATAGGGTTGGGGGAGAGCCATGTCAATCAGCTGGAGACCAGGACGAGCTCCCACGATAGATATCGATGACCAACAAACAAAAGAAGAGATTCAAAGAGCCCCGAATGGCATAAGAGCATACAGTTATAAAACAAAGTAAGGGAAGCAGAAGTCAGCAAAATAAATTCTTATTTATGAAAGATTTGTGTACAATAGCCCCCGATAGGTCATGACATATGATTATAAAATCCCACAAAGGGTCTCTACATGGAAGTAAAGAAGAAAAAGGGTACATATAATGAAAGTCCGGGTCCTGATTTAAATGGTTAGCAATTCGCCTCGACATCGATACTTCCAAAAGCCACCTTCCTCCGGTGCACGACCTCAAAGGAAATATTTACCGGTGCGCCCTCGAAGGCCCTATCTTAGCTATCCACTTGGACATCCACAGGGAGGGATGAAAAAAAGCAACAGCTCTTCGAAGCTCGAGGACCCTCTTTGGCCAAGGAAGCCTCAAAGTGACAACGGACCGAACAACCCTCAGTGCCGCTTGCACGGCTACTTTGAATCCACTTCTTGGATCGTCAAGTCATGCAAGCCCCCGGCTCGAGGTAGAGTTCCACATCGAATCGAGGTATGAAGGTGAACAGCGGTGGATATTTCGAGCCCCCTTTTGATAAGCAGTGCATAATCCAAACGACTACCTACATAAGGAGATCGACCCCCCATCCATCACCACCTCGGGATAACAGCAGCGGCAATGACCAACATACTGACAATCGCAGTAGTATCAAAATAGAGTGCTTATGTTCAATCAAGGGAGGCCCCATCAGAAGGCCATGGCGCAGTCCGAAGGAACTCCTCCATACAGCCTTGTTATCGAAAGCTTCCATCATGATGTTCAAAGGCAAAAGAAGATGATGATAAAGAAGAGACAAGCATGCCAACGGAAGTATTGAGATAGAAAAAATAATGCCAAAACACCCTCATTTATAGGGTAAAAAATGACACGGTCATCGAGGCTTTAGAAGACTGACCGGCGAATGCAATTACTACTTCCTTGAAGAAATGAATTGACGATATTACCTTTGCCTTGAGGAGAGGAAATGATAGAGTACCAAGTAGGAATCCATGAGATATGCCATCTATCATAAAATATTGCGCTACGATTCGCATCATCGATATGAAGTCGTTGAAAGGAGCTCGAGCATCCAAGTGTCAGAATCATTTCCCATCATTTCGATATGGGAAACGCGGAGACTATCTGTATCGGCAAAATCAGAAGACTTGTTTTTTTGCTGTCAAGACATTTCGGAAGCTTGCCCGAGACCCCGAGGGTAGGAGGTTGCGATCAAGTTCTCAGCCTCAGGTCTTGTCGAAGCCCAACTCGAAGGAAACGAGGGCCGAGGTCAGGACGGAAGAGGAAGCCCCCTAGGCACATGGCTACGTCTGACAGGCCCAACCTATTTAGAGCCTACTGTAAGGCCTTGCATCAAGCCGTCCCATCTTCGTACTCTTGTAATTAATACACATGTACTTATAGCTGAGCTCCCCTCCTATATAAAGGGGACTCACCCTACATTGTAAGGGACTGAAGTTGCTCCACTTCTCCAAAAATGCAATAATATCTTTCTCTCTCTCTCTCTCTTTATTCTAAATTGTCTATCTTCATCGGTCGCGAGGTCACCTTTGCATTTTATCATTTTCTCGCTTGTTCTCTATTATTTCGCTCAATATTGATAGTATAGAGCCTTGCTTAGCTATATTTTTGCCTGTTATCCTCTTCCCGACATCCTTTGATTGCTCGAGATAGGCTCGAACCTCGGCCCCGAGGTATCCGCTGGCTGACCTTACGCCCGGGCAACAACCTCCTACTAGTTCGATTACTATCTTGCTTAACTCGCTTTTCATCATTATACTTCACGTTTTAGCACTAACTGCCTTAACAAACTAGCTCGGGAATAGATCAAGTATTTTTAGAATCACATTTACAAATTTAATTGTTGATACCATTTTCACGGTAAACAATTCTCTCTGCTCTCTGACTTAACATACGATCTTGATCTCATTACTTGCATTTATTGCTTATATTCATTGTGTATTATTTATTTCTCTTCACTTATTGCTTATTATTGGCCATAAAGAGCCGTCATAGATTTTATCATAGTTGCTAGTCATCCGTTGACTATACTCGGCAAGATATCGGACTCGACCCCGAGGCGCCAAAAAAGCGAGCTTGAGGCCCCGATTATCATCCATTTGGTTTGGTCATCACCCTGTTTTCAAGCTTTTATCTTGTCTCCAAGTCTTTCATTCAGCATCTATTTCCTAAACAACTAGAATAAAAATAGATCACGTATTTTTAGAACCACAAAATCAAATCTAATTGTAATTATCTTTTTCAAGGTAAACAGTTTGGCGCCCATTGTGGGGCTAAAAATAATAGTGATTATTTTCTTGCTGGTTTGCTACAAAACGCAAGTTATCTTTTACACTTTTTCGTGTCCAAGATCTTGATTTCAGGTCAAAATGTCTAACTCAGTAAATGCACATGAAAACAACAATCTTGAATACCATGGAGAAAATGGTGTTGACGTCCCAGGTGTTGGTGTACCACCACGAATCACTGAGAATGCACCAGAACCAATTCCCATGTACATGGTCTCGCGCAACACTCAACACGTCGAAATGAGTTCCTAAACCAACAGGGGCATCCACCAAGAAGATCAACAGGAAGCTCAGAAAACCCCGGCTCAAGAAGAACAAGGGGTTAGCCTTCATGTCATCTTCGAAATGTTACAAGCACAACAATTGGTAATTTCTCAGCTGTAAAGCCACCAAAAGACTCCCAGCACGATAATTCAGGAAATGGCTCCCATATACAAACAAGTACCAGAAAGATCAAGCAACAATGGGCTACCATCGCAAAGATGCTCGAAGACCACATAAGGAGGATCTAGTCGGGAGAGAAGAAGATAGAAGCCAATGACAAGAAGGTAGTGACCTACAACTTTAGGGTCGATAAAATTCTTTGCACACCCTCGGTCCTGAAGGGTGTAGATTCGAAGAAGTTTATATAAAAGCCATTCCCACAAGAAGATGCTCCAAAACACATTCCAAAGAATTTCAGAATGCCCGACCTTCTGAAGTACAACGGAACCTTGGACCCTAATGAGTACGTCACTGCTTACACTTATGCGGTGAAAGGTAACGACCTGAGGGATGATGAGATCGAGTATGTCCTACTAAAAAGTTTGGAGAGACGCATTCAAAATAGGCGATGATGTGGTATCATAACCTACCCCAAACTCAATATATTCATTTGTCATGCTGGCAAATTCTTTCATAAAGCCACATGCTGGTGCCATCAAGTAGTTACCAGGAAATCCGACGTTTTCAAAATCAAGAAAGGGGAGAACGAGATGCTATCAGAGTTCATATCTCACTGTCAAATAGAATGAGTTGAACTACTACAGGTCACCGATGACTGGGCGGAGCAGGCCTTTACTCAATGTTTGAACGAGCAAAGCTCGGTAGCATCGAAGCAGCTAAAGCAGAACTTAGTCAAATATGCCGACGTGACTTGGTCGGAAATCCACAACCGATACCAATCAAAGATAAGGGTCGAAGACAACGAACTACAAGCCCCCCCCCCCCC